>QJNU01000397.1:5312-71170 GCA_004154915.1 Monosporascus ibericus
AACCCCCCCCCCCCCCCCCCCGGGAAAAGGGGCCGGGAAGTGGTCAAGTCGACACCTACAGGGCCCAGTGCTCGGTGTCGTCGCCCGCCCCCTGGATGTACCCCCCCTCGCTCATCTCGGCCCCGACGACCCGCCGCGAGCTGGTGCAGCATATGACCGGGTGGTAGTCCTCGAAGACCACGGCGGTGGGCGCAAGCCGCGACTCCTGCGTCACCCAGATCGGCCGCAGCGGCTTCTTCAGCTTCCGCCTCAGCGCCGCGAGGTCCAGGCCGAGCGACCTCAGCAGCGCCACGTGCTCGGGGATCCGGGCCCGCATCTGCGCGCGCTCCGAGTCGGACACGACGTTGGGCGGCACGTGGATGTCGAAGGCCAAGGGGCGGCCGCCCGCATCGCCGTCCGCATCGCCGTCCCCGCCCCCTTCCCCTTCCTCTCGCTCCGGAGAGGCGGGAAACAGCGCGTTGTTGAGGACGCAGCACCAGATGGGCACGGTCTTGCTGAGGGCGTCGGGCATGCGCTTGCCGCGGCGGGTCGAGTCGACGACGACGCAGCCGTCGCGCTCGCCGACGAGGTCCAGCAGGTGCAGGTTGAGGCGGCGCGCGCTGAAGCGCCACTGGCCGAAGTGGCCGTCGGTGCTCTTGAAGTAGGCCGACGCCGCCTTGCTCCGGGGGTGCACGTACCAGCTGCCGCAGCGCTCGTTGGCGACCACGGGCCGCGGCCGCCCGGGCCCGAACGCCGCCGCCACCTCGGCCACGAACGCCGCGTCCTCGCGGATCGACCGCAGCCGGTTGCCCACCGACAGGTTGCGCCGCCGCAGGTCCTGCAGGATGCTGTTGAAGTTGTGGTTCTTCGCCTGCGGCGGCGCGAAGACCAGCTCTCTCTCCTCCTCCTCCTCCTCCTCCTCCTCCGCCGCCGCCGAGGCCGCCGGGGCCGCGGATGCACCACCCATCGGACCTTGTCTAACCTGGTATATGGTAAATGTATATACGCGTAGAAGCAAACGCAAAAATGCGATTTACTGAATCGATGGTGATTTATTCAGTAGTCTAGCGGCATTCATCTTGAAATTCAAAACTCGAACTCTAACAAGAGCTAGTCGTCAGCTGGTTGCCAATTGTTGCCAGCTCATGATAGTGGAAAAATCATGTCGGGCTAGAAGCTTGGGCGAATGAATGGGTAAGAAGGGCAGTTGGGGTGGTTCAGGACATTAAGTGTTCAATAGAAGAGCAAATCATAGCAGTTCAACTTAAGTGTAGCATGTTAAGCATCGTAATTAGCCTACAAACAAGTGTGCTGAGGAGCACAGAGCCAGGGGTCGTGCTTAGTTAACATATGGGGGGTATCATTGTGGTGGAATCTTCCCTTCATTCCTCGTCCAAGGTGGTCGCATATGCGGGCCAGTGGCTCGTATGGTCAGCAAACCACCTCCGCTTTCGCGAGCACCGAGTAATCTCCGTCCTTCTTGAGTAGACACGGCGTGATCATCATGTCGACCACGTGCTGCGAGCCCAGCTTGGCCTTGATCTCCATCGTCTCCTCCTGGAACGGGAAGCCCCTCGTCAGCCCACTGCCGGGCTTGTTGGACATCAGGGGTTCGTAGTGCGAGCGAACGAAGATGTCGCTGAGTTCCGCTCCTATCATTACGATCTCGCCTATGCTTTTCTTTAGCTCCTCCGTATTCTTTCCCGTCGCGAAATGCTTTGTCGCCTCGTATATCTGCTTCATGACGGCGTCCAGTACCGTAGCGTCAACCTCGCACGATTGGTGGAGCAGCCGTCCGGTCTCCATTCGCCAGGCTTGGTACTCCACATCCGACACCTTGGGCGTCATCATTCCGGAAAGCGTCCTCAGCATGTTTCTGGTGTCCTGGCCCCAGATCCTGCCGGGCTTCATGAAGAGTGCCGAGTGGACGTATCGCCAGATGAGCGCGCGCAGTAGGTAGCCGACCATCTGCGAGCCCATGTAGGACTCCCATTTGCTCGAGAGCTGGTCCAGCTCCTCGCGCGACTTCTGCGGTATCAGGCTCGTGTCGGTCGACTCACTGAACCGCTTCATTGACGCGTTGCGGATCCTCTCCCGGAGTTTCGTGAAAAGGGAGACCACGTGCCCCTCGGGGATGTCCTGCGCGACGGCCTGCGCGGGCGCCGTGCGGTTTTGCAGCAGCCTGAGCTGGTGTTGCAGAGCCTCGCACTGCTTCGTCTTCGCGGCGAGCTCATTGGTGGTCTTGCGGAAGCGGTTCTCCACTTCGTCTTTTTCCGCCTGGGTAAGAGTCAATCCGTGACCACCGCGCAGCAGGTTGTTTTCCGCCTCGAGCTTCCGGATCCTGGTTTCGTAGTCCTCTTTCGTGGCCGCCCATTGGTCCCTGGCCTCCCTGTACTCGTGGTTGAGCTGTCGGTACTTTTTGTCGCGGTCGGCGAGGTGCCCCTGCACCTCTTTGAGTTGCGACCGCAGCGTATCCATCGTCGTGACGATCAAAAGTTTGTTTACAGTAGCAGCTCAGCTGAGATTGGTGAAATGATGTAGGAAGGAAGGTTTTACGGCCAGAGCTCCCCAAAAATTTAAGATTGAGTTTCAGAAGCTGCCTTGTCTTATCGAGAGCCCATTGTTTGCCATAATTTCTTTCTTGCAGCAAGCGTTCTTTGTTGCTGGCGTCACGATCGCATAACAAAGCATTTCACCACTAACACAGCTTGTGATTCAATATCGCCTCAATTGATATATAGCTCTACTTTAGCCTCTATGAGTCCGCAATGCAACGCCCTTTCCTCCGTGCAATAGCAAATTGAGATCATCCACCAACTAGGTACTTGGCTAGGTACTTAGGTGCTCAAATTCCAAGTATGAGTGGTCATTCCAGTCCTCAGCAGTGATCATGCAAGGTGATCCCAAGGCATCAAAGTGCCCAGCGTGAGCTGCCTTTTCATGTCGCCCCTTTGCTGTTTTAGAAGACGTCTGCCTTATCGAGCACCGTGGGCTCGTTGTAGTTCTCGCCGTCTGAGTCTCCAAATCTGTGGCACTGAATGTTAGTGAATCATCCAGGAAAGTCTTGGGTAAAGGTCTTACTTGACCAAGGCAGGAGTAACTAGGAGGTCGATTTCAGGTCTGTCGGTCAGTTTATCACCTGTGGTCTCCATCCATTCATCGGAAAACATCACATTGCTCCCGTGGTGCGGTCCATATGCTATGTACTCCGCCTTTGCCTGGGCAAACGTTGCGGCCAATTCTGAGGCTTTGGTGATTATCTTAGTTAGAATGGGTTCAAGACTGGGTCCCTGACGAACAAAATCAAACTCGTGGACTCGCGCATGCAAGCTTCGAGTGAGAGACCTAGTCCTATTCTTGTCGATTTCGGAAGTCTCGTGAAGAACCTTGCAGACATGCGCCCGTAGAGCGTGGTACTGCTTATCCTTCGAATCCGTCCAGGCATCTACTAGTTGTCAGCTATTGTCCCATACACCTCATAAATGAGCGACATACCCTTACCTGATTCACTTATGACATCGCCAAGTGGGTTCCCCCAAACCCTGCTGGGTGAATCAAGAACATGGAAGGCGAGGAAGTACCAGATGAATGCTTGGAAGAATGATGAAATGCACTGGCGTCGCATCACAATGGCCGGGTACACTGCTGACACCATACTGAACTCCTCTTCATGTTGAGGGGACGGCAAGGGCGACTTGATGGGGCGGTTGAAGCGCTGCTGCGCCAGGTTGCGGATTAGGAATTTCAGCTCCTTCCATTGAGAGACGATGGCACCATCATCTACCACGGAGAAGGTTCGATCGGTTGATCTGAGCTGCTCGATCTCCCCAAGTGCTTCATGAAGGGAAGCTCTGACGGGTCCGTACTCCTTCTCTTTCTCATCCAATGCTTTTCTGATTCGTAAATTGCGCTTCTTCACTCTCTGGATTTCTTCGGCCAAGCATTTAGTGTCCTCTTCCATGCAGTTACCACTGACCTCATCTGCAGTTCGCTTTCTAGTGCTCTTGAGTTCGGCAATCTCTTGTGTTAGAGCACGGACAAGTTTCGTGGTTTCTTGTTGGGAGGTATTTAGCTCTTTGACGTGGTCAAGTAACATGTCTGTGGATGCCTGCTGGGAGTTCTTTAGCCCTTGGAGGTGATCATCTTGTGTGGAGAAGAGCTTCTCTGTGCGTTGAGCGGTATTAGTCAGGGTTTGCCGAAATTCGTTATCTTCTCATCGAGTAGATCCTCTAGGAAAGCCTTGACGACGAGATTCTCCCGGAGTTCGGCAGCCTTGACATGTGACCGGCCACCGGTAAATCCAGTATGGGTGGAATCTGTAGTGCTGTCCATCTTGGGAAGATCTATGATGACGCTTGTATGGTCAGCTTCTGCGGAAGATTGAATTTGGTGGGTCATGTCAGGATGAATGAGATGTGATACATGGCGAGTGGATTCTGTCCACGGCTCCCAAAACCAGGTATTGAAGTCCTGCATTGTGGATAGTGGCAGTGTTGGTTTGCTTACGGTGATAGAAGAGCTTCTACGTTTGTAGATGAAAATGAAATGAGATCATGGAACTTGTGTTGCTGGCTGGTTCACGTCGACGGTCTTAGTATATAATGTTTTAGGTGAAGAACAGTGCATCGTGAGCTTTCTGGATGTAAAAGATCTATAATGGATCAAGAGCCTATAATGGATTAAATAAGAGTTTATAATGGATCAAGAGTCTATAATGGATTAAGAGTGAAACCGTCCTTAAGTGATCACGGCAGGCCGCGCTTCTCAACTTTCGTTTTCGAACGTCTGGTCTATAAAGAAGGAACCTCAATCTCATCCTTTTTCTTCATCTGGACCCTTTCTGCAGCTGTTACTTTTGCCTATCACGTTCTCCCTCCATCCTACGTAAGTGCTCATTTTCCCATTGCATCTCCCAATACTCTTAACATCGTTTGGAGCTCTTTCCCCATTTACTCCTTCCACATCACCCTAGCCTCCCCGTAAGCTGTCTTTCACGGTCTTAGTTTTCTCCATTCTTTTCGTATCACCTTCACCTCTTATTACCTGAGCTTGAACCTACAGCTCTAACTTACCAGCATAGCTCTCGAGCATTATGTCTGCTTTTCATAAGCATCCGCATCTGATATACTAACTGGATTCAGCCCTTCGATTTGGCAAGTTCTGGAACGTCACGATGTCATCATCTCGGAAGCTGGTGCTCGGAATTGACTTCGGCACCACGTAAGCAACTTCCTTGAATTAATTCTACCGGCATCCTCTACGGTTTATGATATATACTTATATCTTCACCAGGTTCTCTGGCGTGTTTTGGCTGTTCCACAATGGCGTGAAGGCGCCTGCCAACCCCGAAGTCATCACGCGCTAGCTATCGACCGACGCCCGTAACAGTGACCGTGTCAAGGTTCCCACCAAATTATACTACGACAAACATACTAAGGATGTTTCATGGGGGTACAACATCCCCGAGGGCGAACCTATTCAATGGGTTCAAAGTCCTTCTACTGAATGATGAGGACCTACCGGCGCATCTACAAGGGTCCGCCCACATTCGAAAGGCAAGGACGATGTTGGAGGAACTCGGAAAAGACGCAACTCAGGTCACCGCAGATTACCTCAAGCAACTTTGGCAACACAGTATGAAGGCCATAGAGAAGGCCAAAGGACCAAGTTTAATCAAAGCAACACCCATTCATGTCGTCCTTACTGTCCCCGCCATCTATCAAGACTACGGGCGAGAGCGGATGCGACGCGCGGCAGAGCTCGCTGGAATACTCGACAAAAGACCCATGTGCGAAGACACAACTCTGTCGTTCGTGACTGAACCTGAAAGTGCAGTGGTGGCTACCCTGCCGGAGCTGGACTATCGTGGAGACTTGAAACCCGACGAGACTTTCGTGCTTTGTGATTGTGGTGGAGGGACAGTCGACATCATCAGCTACATGGTAGTACAAACAAGCCCGCTCGTCATACGCGAATGCGTGGAGGGTGACGGTAGGCCATTTGTCCCGAATCCCTCTGACTCACAGCATCCAGCTTACCACCTACAGGCGCTCTCTGCGGAGCTACGTTTCTCGACCAAGATTTCCAGTTATTCATGAAGAAGAAATTTCCTGGTAGAATCAAGGGATGGGAGAAGACGGAACCAGCAGCGATATCAAAGTTCTTGAACAATGAGTGGGAACACGGTATCAAATGCGATTTCGACGGCTCAGACCGGACCTGGATTCTGGACCTGCCAAGGCGAGGCAAAAAGAGGCCAATTGGAAGTCACATCGTAGGTCACAGAAGCTCCCCATCCAGGTTCAACCTGCCAAGGAGACGATGTTGATAATTAGTAGGTCGGAGATTCGTGGAGTCTTTAGCAACGTCACCACCCGCATCAAGGGCCTGGTTGGTAACCAAGTCCAAGCCATCAAGAAGAAGACCTCTAAGAACCCAAAGGTAAGACCAGTAGCCATATATTGCACTGGTAGTTAGCAAAGGTCCCACATGAAAATTCAGACCCCTACTAATATAATAGTAGTTCGTCATTCTGGCCGGTGGATTCGGTTGTTGCCCATTCATATATGCTTGCCTTAAAGGGCAGTACCAGGGCGTGACAGAAGTCCTACAGTCTGACGGAGAACGTCCGTGAGTAGTGGTGGGGCTCAAGCGAATGTAAGGACTACACTGACGAAATTTAGATGGTCCGCCATTTGTCGAGGAGCAGCGATGTATGGCGCTCTGAGACATGGACTGACGGACGAGGCCGTCCGAGTCTAGTCGAGGGTATCCAGACAGAGTTACGGATGGAAGTATTATGCACACTTCGTGGCGGGGAGCATCCCATTCAAGACAAAGTGTGGGATGAGCCGGAGGGCTGCTACATGGCCCAAGACCAGATGGAATGGGCGATCAAACGAGTAAGTTATTGTCTAGTCATTATGCTTCTTCTATGCATATCTTATCAACACACGATCAGGGCGACGACGTTGAGACTATCTACGCCAAGACCTTCCCCTACTACGCGGTATATTCTTTGCGACAGACCGGCTAGGATGTCCGCTGGGACGAGATTCACACGAGTACGAAGTCCAACCCCGCATCACGATTTGGTTCGGGCTTCGAGTTCCCACTCCTAACTTCGATCAAATGGGAGGTGCCGGCCCGTGTGGAAGAGCTGCCCGTGGTCCGAAGCCACCATAAGGACTATCATTAATTCAACTGCGAGGTCCAGATGGACGTTTCCGGCGCGTCTCTCGATTTGAGAATTGTCGCTGATGGAAAGATCCTGGGAGCCAAGAGCCTCCAAGTTAAGACCAACTAATCTTCTCGTTGAAACACTTACGCAGACACTGGAGCCTGCTATCGATGCATCATGCGTGATGCCGATCTATGGGGTGCCGTCGACTCTCGAGTTACCGACTGGAATTAGCGATGGACGCATCAGACTGTTACTCAGCTTTTGCCGATGGGTGTTGGCTCATATTTTCTTTCAGATAGATTTGATGGATTCATCTCTACTAGTTCCGTGATAGAGAGGCATGCTTGATGCTGAAAATTCGATGGCATTCCTAAACCATAATGCCTGCTTATTATTTCGTAAAGCGAGGAAGTTGCGAAATATTGAGCCAAATGATGGAATTGACTAATGCTACTAGGAACCCGCACGCATTCCGATACATGGCACTGCAATGGCTTAAAACTACACTTTCCTTCTTCTTCACAGTAGGACGCCGAAGAAAAGGGCTAGTATTGAGGTAAACCATTTCAGTGCCACATTTATTACTCTAACTGCGAAGTGATATGCTATGCCACAGATGTAATTAAGATGATCGGGTTAGGTGAGTTTGAGCACCTAAATTCAAATATCCACCTGTAACTATATGTCAGCTAGCTGGGGGGTGCGTAGCGCACCCCATATACGGAAAGGTCACCTACTGATCGGCCCATATGTACTCCGGAGCTAAGCTACTTAAAGTTGTATGAGTGCAACAGCACCTGCAACTAACCGAATACAACAACACAACTGATATCCCCTATATCTGACAATTAAAAGTTTCATTCGCTTAATTCGCGTATATATCAACTAATCAGCTATTATTGAGATAATATAAGCTGTATATCAATAGCAATTATTTATATATTTCAAATAATAACAATAGCAACCGCATAATCAACGTCCTTAATCATCTATAAGGGACCTAAGGATTAGGACCGTTTCAAAGGCGAATTCCAGACTAAAGCACGCATTCTTAATATCTGGGATCATATCGATTTTAATTAGTTATTTAAATGGCCTATCAAACCTACAAAACCCAAAATGGCCACCTATCCAAAGAAACGATTTCATCAGATAACAACGCAAGCGGCCAATTTATCTACCGAAAGAACCATACAAATCGAAAAGGTCGATTAAACAAGCCACCTAACGAATACCCTTAAAATAACGACCGAAAGCAGATAAACCTACAATCAGGACTTTACGGAATATACCTACATAAATAAAAAGTACGATACTTTTTACAAAAATATAAATAACCTTATAAATTAAGTCCTAAAATTAATATCTTTAACGATTAAAAAAACGAACCTTTTTCCAGAAAAGAATTTATAGAAATAATATATTACGTTAACCGAATCTAACAAAATATACGATAATAAACTTTTAATCAATACCTAACGAAAATACCGCAACCGGCTAAAGCAAGCCTTAAAATTAATAAAAAAGCTAAACGAATAAATCGGAAAATAACAAGAAATTATGGCCTAAAAATAACGATACGGAATCCCGGAAACGAAAACGACGATCGTATGGGTCAACGACCTATATACAACAATAGCTCCAATCATAAAAACCTGGACGACCACCTTTCAGATAATAAGAAAGGCCGAAATAAAAAACGGCACGATTAACTACCAAAAGGTAATTATTAACTTCCTAAATTATTAAGTTATAACCCATTTACCAACTACATCAAAAAACGTTAAGGTAACGTTTCTAACGTTCCATAAGGTTTTTACGGAACCATTTAATCCGGACGATCCTAATTAAAAAGAAACCAAACTTACTAACCGTTAGCCGAAAGGTAGGAATTCAGGACGGGGCCCAAAACAAGGTAATCGAAATAACTTTTACTCGGATCGAAGCGCCAATAAACAAAAACGTTACGAATTAAACGATTAAAGTACCCGTTACAAAATATACTATAATACCCTATATCGGTTACCCTAATACTATTACACGTTCCCTAAAAAAGCCCTAATAAATTTCAAATTTACAAAAGCAATAATATTACTAATTAAAAACTGGATTACCTTTAATTAATTTTTAAAGGAAAAGATTAACCGTTTATCAAAAACCATAAAAAAGTTAACTATAAAAATAAATTAACTTTTAAAAAGAATAAAACGAATCCTAACCTACTTTTTAATTATTAATTAACGCAATGCCATAAGCACCTTATCTTACCCCCTAAAAAATTTATCCATTTTGGATTTAAAGTTTACGATATATATCTTTAACCTAATTAACAAGTTCCTAAATTATAAGATAACGATTTAAAATAACGGAATATACGCAAAGAATAATTTCGTCCCGATTAAAGGTTACGGAAAAATAAATATATTACTTTAAAATCCTAAAGGCCAAAAAACGTTACGTTTATACGACGTAACCCATTACGAAAACTTCGCATACAACCTAATATCTCTCCGGTAGCTCCGAAAAAAGGGGTACTAATAAAACAACCGAAAAACCAACAATTTTATTCGAAATAAATATAATCAAATAATTATTATGCTAATAAATAAATTTAATTAATTCGTTATCAAAAATATTAACATAACAATACTTTATGTAACCCTGATTACTTACAAACGAAATATTAATTTATAAACGAAAAAATTATTACGTATAAATAACGGTATTATATAGCACCTACAATTAAGCCATCCAGGCCCCGAAATAATCACCCAACTATATTCCCATACTAAAAGAATCCGATTAAAAGGTTTTATAACAGTCGAATATTAAACATATAACAAAACTAAGGCGAAAAAATAAATATGCCGCGAATTTCGGAAAAAAATATTCCGATCAGGCCAAAAAATCGCCGTCAACTTTATTAATTTCGAAAAAAACTATAAAAGATATAAATACGTTATATTCGTTACCGACAAATATTTAGGCTTTATTTAGGATACCTATTTAAAAAACCGAAAGCAAGATATACTAATTATAACATTTTAATACCTTTTAAAAATCCTAAAAAACTAAAACAAATTTTTTTTACAAATAATTAAATGCAATAACAAAATCTTAAAAAATTACCAACTTTAAAATATACTTTAATCGCCTTCTTTTAATATCAAACTTAAACCTTTAACATTATATACCTAAGCTTAAAACGGAAGTACAAAACGTTTAAAAAATATTATTAAAAAAAAAACGATTGCAATATAAAATAACATTAAATTATTAACGTTCTTAATTATATATATTTTTAAAGCAGTAATGTATTTATATAACCATACCTTAAATTTCTTTTTTTAATAAACCTTATATAAAATTTATTACATTTACTTAACATATAAAAACGGCATTATAATACTTAATCGAAAGCCTTAATAAACCTACCTTCGAACTTATAACTATATAACTTACGTTATAATAACTACCGCTATAAAAAAAATAAAAACTTTAAAAACTAAATTTTAAAATATAAATTAATTTTTTTATCGGTTATCGATTTACGAACATTTACGAAATTTAAAATTTACTAATTAACAAGATTATCGTTATTCGAAATATTTAATTTAATAAAAAAATTACCTTTTCCGGTAATATCAAAAACCTTAAAAATAACTTACTTTACGTTACCAAAAACGAATTACAAAACTTACTTTAACAAGTTACCATATTTAATTAAACTAATAACCACCTTATATATATAAAAAAAAAAAAATAAAAACCTAAACGAAATAATTTAATTACCGGCTAAATAAAAAAATTAACTTTAAAGTGGCATTAACGTCCAAAAAGACGTACGAAATAAAGAAAAATAAGCTTATTCATAAAAAATTAATTACCCTTATATAACCGCTATATTTAAACCACTTCCGTCCCTTAAACCATTACCGTTACCAACATTTACCTTAATAACTGTTACGATTATTACGCCGGCGGAAAAAATAAAAGTAACCTTAAATTCCTATTACGTTATTTAACCTAAAGTAACGGTAAAAAACAAAAATACCTTACGGGTTATAAATATAAACTTCCCGTACGTTCCGTATTATAACAATATTATTAAAATCGACTATAAAATATAAAAAGCCGTATTTAATACAAAACGAATAACTTATTTTATAAGTATACGTAATAACCGGCCGGTAAATTACGGAAATTTAGGGAAAATAAAAACCCAAAATACGCGTTACCTTAATCGGAAAAGCTTTAATTTATTAAAACAAAAAACGTTACTTAAGTTACGAAATCGGGTACACAAGCAAGATTTACTATTACCGTTACGAAACCATAAAAAACTAAATATATACCCGTTAAAAAAAATATTCCGTAAAACCGAATTAATTTACTTATAAAATTATAAGAAAATAAAATTTTAAAAAGTTATTAATTAATCCTTAATTAAAGGGAAATAAGTTTTAAAATATATATAAATATATATATATAAATTTAATAAATATAACTAGTTTTAAAAATATAAAACCCGGCTTATTATACGAAGCAATTAATAACTTAAAAACGTTTATAAAAATATATACGTATTTACGTTAATTAAAAGGTTATTTCGAATTTTAATCGTTATTACGGCTAAGTTTAACTTAAAGCTTAAGTAATATAATATTATAAACGCTTTCGTTAACGCGAACTTATTTTATAAAATATATATAAAAACGCCCTTAAAATACTTATAACGTAATAAAACGTTCCTAATTAAAAAAATATTATATGGATTAAAAAAATCCCTTTTTTTTTAACAAAAGGATTTTATTAACATATTTAAAGATTTAAAACTTAGCCCCGTTTTTTATAAACCATGTTATTTTTTTTATTAAAGGGTATTTTTATTCTTTTACGTCGACGACATAATCGTTACGTATAACAAAAAGTATTAAGATTTTATTAATTAATTAATTTAATAAATATAAAAATAATATATTTTTATAAATAATAAAAATTTATAATAATTTTTTAAAATTAAAATAATTAAAAATAAACTTAATAAAAAAATTTAATTATTTTAATCCAATTTTATAAATAAATTAATTAACTTAATTTTTAAAGAAAATTTAAATAATTTCCTAAAAACGTTAATAATAAACGTTAAATTATTACTAAATCTTAATTTAATTTATTTAAATTTAATTAATAAATACTAAAAAAAAATCGGTTTTATTTTATATATTATAATTAATATGCGACTTAATATATTCTTTATAATATCCCAATTTATACGATTTAATTAAAATCTTAATAACGTATATTATAACGTTATTAATAAAATTATATTATACTTAATCGATATTAAGATATTAACGTTATAATTCGGTAACGAAAATTCGATAAATATTTAAAATAACGCTTTTTTAATAAATAATTTAATTAACCGAAAAAGTTCTTAAATTTACGTTATAAAACTATTTGGAAGAATAATAAAATAATAGGCAAATAAGTAAAATATAATAACTATTTTTATAACCGAAACGAAATTATTATTTTTTACGCAAATTATAAAAAAAACCTTATTTATTTTTTAATTAATTAAAGAATTAAAAATTAACTTAAATGTAAAACCGTTAAATATATAATACGATAATTAATAAACGATACGGTTAATTAACGCCGACGTCGCCCTTTTATAAATAAAATTACGGTACGTAAATATATATAATTATTAGCTACGAAAGGTAGCAAAAAGGGACTTAATTAAAATAAATTATACGCTTATAAACGATATGCTGGCGGATGGATTAATTAAAGCTTTGTTACGAAAAGCCTTTAGGTACTTCAAAAAGCAGCTAAAACTGATGGATATTACCGAAGCCTTAGATCAGCGGAGGAAAGCTTTAAGGGTTATTTCAGACGAAGAATTAGCTGATTAAGAGGATTTAATCGCCGGAGGAGAGGTGGAATGGACAGCTGTGGCTCTAGGGAGTGATGAAGTGCGGTGATCAACGCCGTGAATGCTTTAAGGCGTTAAGGGGGTGTGTCAGCTAGCTGGGGGGTGCGTAGCGCACTCCATATACGGAAAGGTCACCTACTGATCGGCCCATATGTACTCCGGAGCTAAGCTACTTAAAGTTGTATGAGTGCAATAGCACCTGCAACTAACCGAATACAATAACACAACTGATGTCCCCTATATCTGACACTATAGGTTCATAATAGGATCCTCATGTGTCGCAGAATAGAGGTCACTTGCTTAGTTATCATAGCCCCTAAGAGCTGTAGAGACCCCGTAACAACGTTGTTCCGGGGCTCCGACACTATATATAGAGCTTCCTAGCCACTGCTCTCTAGAGCCTAGATTATCCATGACAATTCACACTTCCCACACCTTATGCAACCTTCTCCCGCGATCAGCCTAACTGTGACATCATGTATACCACTTTTTGATTTCTCGAATTTTATGAATCACAGTCTTTGTTACCCTGAAAGCATTATGCCCCACCCGTGGTAGACCAATTTGAATCTCCAGGTCAGTTTTTGGCTCTGACTTTCGGTAACAGCCTGGAAGCTAGACATCTATTACTATGTTCTTTCTTCCAACAGAAGGAAAAGCGAATGTCCATGTCTAGGAGGTCATTGGACAGTTGATGAGGTTACCCTATAGGAAGTGATGAGGTTACCCTGTAGGAAGTGATGAGGTTACCCTGTAGGAAGTGATGAGGTTACCTTGGATGAATTAGTATGTGAAAATGTGTAGGGTAGGCTCAAAGAAGAACAAGTGAATTATCAGCAGGTGTCGCAGCAGAAATGCGGTGGAAGCAGGAGGGGGTAGAATAGTATTCTGTTTTCTGTATGTCTAGGTAACTAGCTACACAGAGGACCCAGTTGAAAGTTATGGGCATATTTATATTCGTCAGGACCCGAGGATTCCAACGGTGTTGAGTATAACGTCATAGCTGTTAATACGAGCTTGGAAGGCTCTAGAAAGGATGTATGACGTCTATCATTGTATATACGCTTACGCGTACAGATCTAGACCTTTCCAGGTCTCTCCATCCAATACCATGCCGTAGGTTATCTCCCACGTCACGGCTACACTAGTCACACTTTCACACTCGGCAAATATATCCCCGAGCTATCCTATAAGCTCCGAGGGTGAAACTTTGAGGACGCCGGATCCAACAATGTCCTTTCTCATGCCCTGTGATGATGGCGAGACAGTTGCCGATATTATAGAAGTACTGGATGAGCTTGCACCTTCCTTACTACGACTAAGCCTCCTAACGAACCTTTAGCAATAAGAATTGACTCTCCGAATAAATCAAAGGACCGCTCTCGGATGGCCGGACAAAGTACGATTCTCTGATCGAACAAATTCAGGTGTGAATGAATTGCTACATCAAAGCCATAAGCAACCAACTATGGCCACAGCAGCCTCAAAACCGAGTAGCCTAGAATGTCGATGTCGTTCTCAGAGCAAGTATCCGCTTTTGGAAGACCTCAGCGTCATGTTTCTACGCCGTGCCGCTACGCAGTTCGAGATCGCCGCCTTTTTCACGAATGTCGATTCTATACATCCCTGCAGAAGGGAGCGCCACCCTCTAACGCGGTTCTCACGATTAGTCGTAGAGACCGACCCGACAAGAATCGCATGGCCGTATCGGACAGTTCCTACGGCAGCCGACGGAGAAGCCTCTTTTTGGCAACGCTTGTTGATTGTGAAAGAAGGTCCAATAGGAGAATGCCAATTATGGGGAAATTCTACCATGGGGGGCAACCATGAGACCCTGACACACACGCTGAAGCATTTGCAGCTAAAGAAGTAATTATTATCTGGCCGACCTTCAACAGGTCCCAGCCACTGAGAGAGGGTAATGGTGCGTATCAAACGACAAAAGTGCGGATATTAACTGCAAAGGCCAATTCGGCTATTTGACAATGCCTCCTTAAACACACAGAAAAACAACTGTAACCGAGAGAAAGAGATACCGGAGGTGGCTGTTAATAGTTCCATATAGTAGTGCCTTGAACTATTGGACCTAAAACCGAGCTATATGGACCTAGCCGTAGCTAGGTCTTATAGCAATGACAAGGAGAGAGGGAGGAGTTGGAGGAAAGCGTTCTACAGTTGTGGGCAAGAGCAAGGATCGTCAAAAACCGGCTTCTACAGCTAGGTAGGGATTTACATTGGTGTCGGTAGGGCCGAAGCCAGGATCCCGTCCGATGACCGACTCCCTGCATTCAAACATGAAGAAGTGCACGAAGAAATTAAACTATACTGGCCTCGGTGATTGAAATGGCAATTTTTCTCAATTCGATTCTTTATTCTTTGGAACGGCGTGCGGACTTCATCTGCCCCGTCCAAACTCAGCCGTGCTGGATCGGTGAGACGTGAGGAGAGGGAAAAGGGGCAAGTAGAGGGCAAGTACGCAGACGTACGCTAAGTGCATACTACAACAACATACTCACTCAAAAATCTTGCACTGCCAGCAATATGGCGGAACAATCAACATTTAATTATCCGTCTAAACGTTAAGTGCCAACACTTCGTGTTGATCGAGACAAGCGACGTAACCCAAACAGATTGCGACGCCCAGGTGGAAATCCTGGCCATTGAGCCCGTCCGTCCCGACCCCGCCAGCGATTCGTTTTTTTTACTCTATTTCCTTTGTCTGTGCCTTCTCCTCCGATACTGAGCCCGTCTCGAGGAGGTCGAGCGGGATTCTCCTGCCTCGCATTTGGTCCCAGCATGTCTTCAGTACGGGCCTGGCGAATAGGGCATCCATTTCCTCCAGGGAGATACCTGGCGTGGAAGCGTTAGCCAAACGTGCGCATAGCGAGGTGGGGGGGAAAAAAAAAATCGAACGCCTTACCCTTGGTTTCGGGCACGAAGAAGCACGCCCAGGCACCCATGACCATCAGGATGGACGCGAACACGAAGTACGTCCCGTACCCGAGCCCGGTGATCATGTAGGGGGTGGTGCGGGCGACGATGAAGCTCCCGAGCCACGTGATGGCGGTAGTGAGGGCAACGCAGAGCATGCGGATATCCAAGGGGAAGATCTCGCTGGCGTAGGTCCAACTAGATAGGATTACGGACAGGGTCAGCAGCTGCACGGAACACCTACGCCCCGCCTCTCACAGTTTCGAGGAAAGATCAATGATGGGTGGGATGGGATGGGAAAGGAAAAACCTACGTGATTCCCTGCCATGTTGCGCAGATGATGAAAGCGTTGGCATAGATGGCGACCATGGCGAGGTAGCCCCAGCCGGTCTGCTGGATGCCGCCTTCGCCGGCGACGGCCACGGGGTCGGCGACGAGGACGTAGCCGCCGATGTACCACATGGGGATGCAGCCGAGGGCGGCTCCCCAGACGAGGCCCTTGCGGCGGCCGACGCGCTCGACGACGACGACCGTGAAGGTGATCATGCCGAGGGTCTTGAAGATGCCGTAGAGGCCCGTCGAGAAGAGCTTGGTCGACGTGCCCGAGATGCCGAGGCTCTCGAAGATGCGCGGCGCGTAGTACGTGATGATATTGACGCCCGTGAAGCTCTGCAGGAACATGAGCGCCACGCCGATAGCCACACGGTTGTTCGTGCCCTTCTCAAACAGCTTCCGGAACTGCTGCTTCTTGCTCATCTTGTTGGTCGAGCGCAGCTGCACCTGCTCGCGGATCTCGCCCATCTCGTGCTGCATGTAGGGGTGCTGCACAACCGGGGTCAGCGTCTCTTCGTCTATGTCGGCGCGCCGTTCAGCTGACACGCGAAATGGGGCCGGGTATGCACCCCCAGGTCATTACATGAGGTTCTTCGAAAGGGATATCACCACAGGAGGTGCGGATGGAATGCAACTTACATCTGCGGGCAGGTTGCGTATTCTGCAAAGGATCCTCTCAGCCGCTTCGAAGTTGTCTTGCTTGGCGAGCCAGCGGGGGGACTCAGGACAGAAGAACAGCATGCCGAAAAAGAGTAGGACGCCGGGGATGAGCTGGACGCCCAGGGGGACTATCCACTGGGCCTGCTTCTCGACGGGGATGGTCTGGTCGGTCGCATAGTTGATCCAGAAACCAAGCATGCCGCCGCCCTGGCTAGCGATCTCAAAGATGCCGACGAGGCGGCCACGGATCGACGGCGGGGCCGTCTCCGAGATGTACACGGGTACCGTGAGCGAGGTGCAGCCGATTCCCAGCCCCGCCACGGCCCGCCCCGCGATGATCATCGACATATTCCCCATCGCAGCAGTCATACTTCATCAAAGCTTAGTACATCGCTGAAGTTTCGGAAGGGAAACACATAGCTACTCACAGCGTCCCGCCGACCAGAAAGGTGGCGGCGCCGACCATAATCGCCATGCGGCGACCCCATTTCTCCGCGATGGGGAACGTCAGCAGCGCGCCAAACATGCAGCCGACCTGGAAAGTCGACACGATGTTGGCCTGGGTGGTATCACGTTCAGCTATGGAAAGCTGATCCACCTCGAAATCGCGGACGAACGAGTCCACTAACGGCATCCGGAATCAGCTATGATTCCCAGGCCTCAACTTCGGGGGCAAGAGACGCCTCAGAGGACTTCAACACGGAGAATACATTGCACGGGGAGCTTGGGCAAGTACGGGAAACGACTGGAGGATTTTGCTTACATGCCATCGTTCCACCGATGACGGCGGTATCATAGCCCACTATAAGACGCCGTGTCAGTATGGCAGTCCACAGCTCTAGGGGCTCTAACTAGGAGATTCATCCCAGAACTGATGGGAACATACTGGCAAGGGCTGACATGGACGCGACGAGCGCGATCAAATGGATGTAGCCATTTCGGACTTCTTTGGGATCATTCGTCCCTTGAGCGTGCGTGTCATACCATTTTTTACCCATATCCTGAGGAAATGTACTATGTGCAACAAGAGAGGCACAGGTCACGAGGCGGCGGTTGTTGTGTTGACTGGGTAGTCAGATATATACTCGATCGAGGAGATCACAGTGAGTAATCTCTTACGTTGAGGGAGCACCTCGGCGGGGGCAGGTGGACTCTGTCCATGATTTTATACTCGTCGGCCAGGCCGTCGGTCCTTTTTACTCCCCCGGTGTACCCTACTCCGCAAGCGGGGGACATGTGCTCCCCGCGAGGATGATCCTCCTTAGTCGGACATTCTCCGCATTCTGAACCCCGGGGGATCAGGGTCTGACTTGCTGTTAGTCGTGGAACTAAGAATGCGGATCAAGCCAGGGACTTTACGCCACTGGCAGCTCATTACGGCATGGCGTAGAAATCTCGGCGCTGCAGGCCTATAGGAATCAAGGAAATTGTAACGCCCATGCTTAGCCCTGCTAGGTAAGAGTTGGTGGCGTCTCGCTTGTGGGAGGAGAAAACGCCGTACCCGATCAACTGGTGGATCTGGGGTAGTAAGCTTGGCTTATGGAGAGTGGCACGAGTGGTTGTGGCGCCAAGATACTACCCCATGCTATGTAAGGAGAAAAAACCGCCGAAAGTCTTGGGAAAATCGGAAACCCCACGCTTCGTAATATTGGCCGAGTCTGCGTAGCCTCGGCCTTGATGGTCCCAAGCTAGGGAATAACCGGGATGAAAATCATCTTGGGTGTTGGCTGTTCCACCGGCAGATCTGACGTTCAGAATGATACGAGAAAATGTGCTTGGTCCAGGGCTTTAAGCCAGACATTGGGCATTGGAAGTTGACATGTTGAGTGCATCCATGACCGTATAGCTAGATGAGACAATATCTAAGGATGTAGGACACGTGTCGAATAGACACCGTTATAGCGATACCGCTTAAAATATATAATAAAAATGTCTGATGGTGCAGCATCTATCTGAGCGGGAAGCCTACTATATAGGATGAGAAGTACGATATCCGATATTTTTATAGGCGCTACTGTAACAAGGACGAACAAGAGCTCCCACCATTCGAAAACCCCTGGTCTCTGGCTGTCTCAGAGAAACAGAAATAGACACAGCCCCCAAACTCCAATTCTCGTCGTGATCTTCTGGCATATCAGTCATATCATAGGGCTCCGGACCGCGGCGGTGACGACAGCGTCAGCCTCTTATCTTACTAGAAGAGACCCCACTTCCCGCGGTCGCGGTCGCGCCCCTTCTCCTTGCCGGCCATTCCGGGCCTGAGCCTCTCTCCCCGTTCGCGCTCCCTACCCTCGATCTGCCGGAGGCTCTCCATCTTCTCGAGGACGAGCTCGAGAAGCTCCTTGCGCCGTATGACCTCGAGGTGGCGCCTGATCTTGGGATCCTCCTTGGCGAAGCGTTCGATCTCCTCGTCCGTCAGGTGCCTGCCGAGGCGCAGGTCGAGCTCGCGCGGGAAGTTGTAGTAGAACTCCGACAGAAGCTCCACGTTGAGGAACAGGACCGCCGTCGCCGCCAGCTTGCTCGCCACCGCGTCCAGGAACACCTCCGGGCAGTTATACTTATTCTTCATAGTGGCGCACTGCTTCGACTTCGCCGCATGCAGCCGCATCTTGATGATTTCAGCGCGGTCGCGGAGGAAGATGGCTTCGCGGCCTATTTTTCGTTAAGTCGACGCTTAGATATATGCAGGTGATAATAAATGTCTTACCTCTGGCGAGAAGCGCGGCACTGAAGCCCCCCGCACCGCTGCGGGTCTCTCCTTCAACGACAACATCACCCTTTCTGGCCTTATCAACGAAAGTCATGACTTCTCTCAGCTTTCTCCTGCCTCCCACTGCCGCCTCGAGGCTGGTCATAGCTCCTTCGCAGGCAGCCAGTTCTTTCTTCAGAACGCCCTGGACGTGGTCTCGGCCCGCTGACCACTCGCGTTCCTCCATGTCAATATCAAATTTGTACGGTTTGATGCAGTTTTCTACCTGGTCACTAGTGCTATAGAACCTGTCATTCAGAATGCTAGATGCGGCCTCCGTAATAGCTTGCCGCGCGAAAGGGTGGTTGACGAAGGTCGAGTGGCTAATCAGCTGGTCGATGTGAGACTGAATCGAGTTCGCTACCACAGTAGTAGCAAGCCGGCCCACGCCTAGCTTAGTAAGTGCCGAGGTAGAAGCGTCGAGCTGTCGGCGCCAGTAGGGAGTGTTAGGATCAGCTTTAGGAAGATCGGCTAAGTTGTCAAGTTCGAGGGGTGGCACAGACAGGTCCTCGATCGGTTTATTCCAGTATCGTGCTGCTAATAGGTCAAGAACCCGCTGGTCAAGCTCGTTCTTCAGCAGTTCGTGCATTTGTGGACGGCCAAACTCTTCAGCGAACCGCTTGAAAGAGTGCTTGAAGGCATCCAGGCTCTCCGCTAGATAGGACTCGGCAGACAGGGGTCTGTCGTTGTACTGGACTTTAAACTCGTAGGTAGCCTCTTCCAACTCCTGTCGTATCGCATCACTCGTGCTCTGCAGGCTAGCCGACATGGTCTGCTCTAGCACGTGCATGAGCTTCTTCTTCAATGTTGAAGTACCGACTTGGATCTCGGTCCCCGCACCGAATTCTAGGGGATGAGCTGAAAAGTACGCATTCTCGTTCTTGCTGATGGCAGATGCGATGTTCGAGTTGCCCTTCTTAAAGAGGCTAGTCGTCGCTGGTGCGCGGGTGACGACACCAACGTACCCTAATCGTAAAGGGTATTGCCTATCAGCAAGGATAGACAAACCCCGACTAGGGTCAACGAGATCCATCTTAGTCACAACGCCTATCGTCCGTTCGCCCCTTGGGTCGACCCGCCTGCTGGCTCGCAGGGCTGCCGAGTTTGCCAGGTCCACATCCGCAGCTGAGATGGCGAGGATGATATTGGGTGGTTGGATGTACTTGTCGCATAGCTCTGAAATCTTTTGCTTAAGCTCTAAGGGTTGATGTTGCCCTACGACCTGGATATATCCTGGAAGGTCGATGAGAGACAGGTCCGGGACGGTTGGGGAGGATATCGAAAGGCGGATCGGATCATCCGAAACGCATTCCCGATCGGAGACGGCTTGGTTCAACTCGGTCAGAGTACGCTGGATAGAAGAGAAGTCATATATCTTGCCCAGGCCGAGGTCAGTAAACTCGCCATACTCGGCTTTGGATTCGGGAGTGTTGATGAGTGTCAGTTCAATAGGTCTCCGAGTAACCATATTTGTCCCTTTCGGTAAAAACTCATGTCCCACGATGGCCTCCAATACAGAGCTCTTCCCGGACGACTGCGATCCAATAACGACGATTGACGGGAGCGCGAGGGCGCTCGACTGCCCGACTCTGGCAAGGATGTTCCGAATCTCGATCATCTTCTTGGTGAGCACCATCATCTGGTCGTCCCTTGCAATCTCATCGGGGCTCCGGGGGTCATCCTCGGACGACTGTTCGTAGCCGTATGCCGCAGCAGAAGCGCCAGCAACGGCAGCACCCGCTCTGCTCTGCTTTGGGGGTTCTCCATCCCCTCCTGGGCCGCCTCCTTGCTTGCCTGTGCCTATCTCCTCTTGTATTCGAAGGATCTTCTGCATCCACTCTGGTACCTCGACTTTCTCTTTCGTATTCTCCCATCCTCGCATGGTCTGGCTTGCTATATCTTTCGCCCCATCGAATATGCTCGTCGCCGTAGCCGTAACCGTACCCCCCGCGGTGGTAACCATGTCCCAAGCCTTGTTACCGGCCTCTGTGTTGCAGTTAGCAAGTCGCCCACCTCCAGTAGGCTTCGTTCGCAATAGTGACATACGTGTGGCTTGATATTGTATCCAGGCCAATCCGCCTATCATCACGCCGCCGGCCATGGCTGGTATCCTTATGAACTTGGCCGCCAGTTTCGGCAGAAACCGCGCAAAGGACGCGTTGCGGACGATGACAGCATTGTGAAAAGAGTTCCCCGGAAGCCACATCCGTCGTCGTGTAGCGCGAATAGCAGCGTCAGCACGAAGGAGGCCGCCGGAGGGTAGTTGATGGTATTGACGTGCCGCTCGAACGATGGCCGGGCGAGTCGCGGGGAGGCGCCCGGCCGCTGCTATAAGCCGTCCGCTCATGCCGGTAGTAGGAGGCGGGGGCAGTAGGAAAGATGTTAGGGGAAGAACATGAAACGCAGATAGCTGCTATAGCTCTGCTTAATACTTAAAGAGTTAGTCTCAGTCGAACAGATTGCTGCCACGAAGTACGGGATGCCAGCTGTTGGATGCAGTGGCGTGAAGCTCGAGATCGGGCTCGATAGTGCCCACCCCACATTTCTAATTAACCCCCCCACCAGCCCCATTTATGCGACTGCTTACGTAACTTGCAATTTGAATTCTGCGGAGTGGCACAGCATCTGTGGCTGAACCCTTATATGAATATCTCTCTATATTCGTTTACAGGGTTTTAAAGCGATCATACTCACTTCACGGACTTGCATCTCAGTCCCGTCTCCTATCGTTCTCTCCCCTCTCAAGAAGAGATTCCCGTTCTTCGTGTTTCTCCTCACTGTCGCCTCTATACAGGATATAATGTTGGGTCATGAAACCGAGATCGTATAACATGCTCACGTTCCCAAGCGCGAACTTCACCGGGTTCCCCGTGATCCCCGACCAGTCGCGCTGCAGATAAGCGTCTATCGCCTGCTGCGCAATACTCAAGCTGCCTCCGGCAAAGTCCAGCAGCATGCCCCCGATCGCCCAGCCCTTCGTAGACTGGGTACGGAAGTTGTGAAGCAACTGCGGCGCATACTTGACGACCGTGACGACGAGCTTCACATATGACACCGTATACATCACATCCAGCCACGCCCAGGACGTCTTCGGATCGGCGTCAGGGGGCGTCGAGACCACGATGAAGATGACAGCGGCGACCGCGACGAAGGAGCCGAAGACGACGCCGAGGATGGTGCGCGATGGCCGCCTTCCGGCTGCCTTATCCAGGCCCCATAGCGAAGGCTTGAAGTATTGCGTCAGCAGGATGCAGCTGATGAGCGTCGCGTGCCCGGCGAAGACGATATCGTTGAAGGCGACGGTGGGGGTGAGGCCCTTGTTTCGCAGCGAGTACTGGTGACGGATGACGGGCGAGTAATAGAATGCGCAATTCGAAATGAAGTACGCGAGGAAACCTATGGCGTGTCAGTGTAAGAAGGGTACTGACAATCAGTGACCGAACATCCTAAACAGAACTAGCTTCGATCCATTGCCTTGGCTTGCGACTTACCGAAGGTGTTTATAAAGGGGAAATCAACGACCGATCCTCCGGTGGTTTTGCGCCGGATGTTCATTATTGGCTGCGGATAAAACGACAGGGACCAACATGTCGTATAAATCCACCCGAAGATGTACGACAGGAATTCGAGGAAATCCATGGTAGCGATTTAGCCTAAGTGAGTCGGTTTGAACCTCACCTAAGTTCCAGCGGTCAGAATACGCGCCTTTGATTGAAGATTACATGGGATGTCGAGAGCCTCAAGGGAGGCAGTGCGCTTGCGAACCAAGGGCATGGACTTCCCAGCGCGCATTACGCGATATCCCCGACATCTATTCGTCACATGTGCAATTGTGGCTGAACAGTGTCTTTTATCAGCATTACCCCACTACCTCATTTAGGTAGTGAAGTGTACTTGATGTGGCTTGGTGAATCCACCTGACAACATGAAGTATCGATATCGATCCATACGCTTTGTATGCATGGTTATCAAGAGCAAGGGTGTCATTGACTACAGTACGTAGGTACGACATGCTCCGGACGAGTTGCTATAGTCAAGGCGATGCAAGGTAGTCGCGAGGCATGTTATAATACTCTTCTTAAACGATTCTCGGAAAACTCGCCTTCTTTTTCAATTAAAGTATAGTACTATGCAAGTAATTCGCGGACTTCGTGTTTTATACTCGTTTCGGGAATCGCCATCTGAGTTACCTCAAGTCGTCTTCCATGTTGACTTTGACCAATACTACTACTATCTACTTCCGGGCATCCAAGTAGGCTGATTCCGGACTAACCTGATCGAAGGTGAGGCAATCATGGCTGTTCGTAACATCATGCGGGCATGGGT
Organism: Monosporascus ibericus; assembly: GCA_004154915.1. Taxonomy (NCBI): domain Eukaryota; kingdom Fungi; phylum Ascomycota; class Sordariomycetes; order Xylariales; genus Monosporascus; species Monosporascus ibericus. The sequence continues at coordinate 29,418 of QJNU01000397.1, forward strand.
GGTATCGCGCTCTTGCCCGTGATGGCTGCGCCTAGCTCGTACGCTGCGCCGATAATCGCCTCTACGCTGCAGGCGAGGTCAGGCACGCGCTCAGCACTGGGCGACGGGCTGAACCAGTCATATGTCTTGACGGCCAGCTCGTCGGCGCGTCGCTCGTCCCTTTCGCCGTACTCTTCAAGGAAGCCGTAGGCGGACGTCCGCACGGAACCGAACGCTCGCACCGGCTCTTCGATATCCGCAAGGCGAACCCCCAAGGCGACGACGCCGTCGCTGTCCTGCCCATACCCACCTATGTCTTAAATCCGTTCCGCAGATGCTTTGCCAGATGAACGCTCGACAAAGGGCGCCGACGACGTTGCCGTCTTCTAGGTACAGCAGATACGCAGCCGAGACGGTACGGAAGGTGACTGTCTGCTCGTTTGACAGCAGCGTCGCAGGGAAGCCGGTTTCGAAACTTATCCGGCTCAGATTCCAGATTCCGGTATCCAGCTGTTTCCATAGGGAAACCACGCCCTCCTCGGGCACGGCGGCGAAATCGTTGCTTACGCTCGCTCTGAGCTGCTCGGCCTCTTGCTTTGCCTTGTTGAGCGCGGATAGCGCATCTGCCAGCTTCTTTGGTGTCTCCTCGAGCTCTCCGTAGTATAAGTCCACCAGCCCCTGGAGCTCAAGGATGTTGGCAACGAAATGTCCGAGGTGCATCCGATATAGTCCGCACTCGTCGTATGCCTTCCGGAGGGCCTCCTGATCCTTGTCGTGTTTCTGGTCGGCCTCCTTCAGCCTCTCTGTGAGCATGAGATTCTCTTTTATATATTCGGTGGCCGCCGATGGTGCTCCTGCTCAGCTGGCGGGGTTAACGAGGCCGCAAGTTCGCTGGCATTCATCATAGAATCTAGCATCTGTTTGCAATCGTGGCTGACTTCATCGGGTTTCTCGTTGACGAGGGAATCCAAGAAAGTCTGCAAGGCCCGGTCTACGCGCAGCTCACTGAGCATGAGCGTGTCTATGCCTTGGCTCGCCATGATTCCTGTGTGGTTTGTTTGCTTTGATCAGGTGTCGCACATGGAGTAGCTGGTATTCTGGTTGTTGTGGAAGCCCTTAGTTCTGGCCCTGTAGTGTAAGGGACCCCGCAAGCGAAATTGAGGCATGAGGCGGCCGAACATAAAGGCATTATTAGCAGCACCTTGTTCACTTCACGTGCAGGTAAAACGCACTTGTTTTGTGCCTTTTCCTTCGATTGCAATCAACGGTAGCCGTTCGACCTTGTCTTTAAGTGTCTACGTGGAAGGGGACAGCCGCAATGCGCTACCTGTGCAACAAAGCCTGTTGTTTGGTTATAGCAACGATGGATTGTTTCTCTGCAGCATTGTCTATGTCGAATAGTCGTAATCTTGGACGATTCGGAGATGCAACGATGACATGAATGATTTGTCAGTATTCGCTCCCTGAAGGTGGTGTAAGTGAGGACGGCTTGTCAAATCCTAAAGTAATTATCATGGAGATATCTCTATATCTGTTCATACTAAGTACCCATCCGTTTTTGGACCTATTCACCTCTCAGACTCTCGGCGTCAGTGTTCCGTACACATTTCACCAGTAACAGAAACCTTCCGCCGCAGCTTCACTCACTAGAGATGAGATATGTGCTACCTGGGGGTCTTTTCCATTAGACGTGGATTTGAGAACACTGCAAGCTAAATCCGTATTCTGTCATGCAATAGGCAAGGCCACAGATCTATCATGCTACTAGCAAAATCTATGCCCAGTATATGATAGATATCTCGTCTAAGGCAGCTTTGTGGGGCCTTTGTGCTGAGGCGCTCGCTTTCCCTTGAGAAAGCATTCCATAACCAGCATCTATAACACGTCGACAGGAGTAAATTTACTTGCACGATTGGGGCCATTCTGGTCTTAGTAGACACGCCCTTGCTCCTGGAATTCGGTGAGGGTCGCCCTTACTCACAGCGGTCCTCCATCTACGATGCGATGCACAAAGTCCACGAAGGTATAAGAACGCCATAATGTACGAATTACTCTATTAATAAACGCGAGCGTCATATCACGCTCGGCCTCTCCTTATCTTTTTCTATACCCGGGTATCCAAAGTCCATCTACCCAAATAAACCAGCCAACGCTCCTCTTCAATCATGAGTGAAGCGTCAACGCATCACAGCCCTGACCAACAAACGGCCCGACGTCCTCGCCGGGGGCGCACATCATAGTGTTCTCGAGCCAGCGCGCGTAGTCCTCGAAGCCGCCGGTACTGCCGACGACGCGGGCCCGGCCGACGCCGCGCACGGCCTCGAAGCGGCGCAGGTTGCGCGGGCCGGCGGCGCGCCAGTCGGCCTGCCAGACGTCGAGGACGAGCTCGCGGAGGCCGCTGAGCTGCCGCACCTTCTCGTCCCCCTCCCCAGCCCCGTCCCCCCCGTCATCCAGAAACTCGACGTCGAGCCTCACGCGCACGCGCAGGCGCCGCACCCGCGCCGCCTGCGCCGCGTCGCGCACGGGGCTCCCCCCGGGGAACGGGAACAGCCGCGGGAACGACGCCAGCAGCGTCGGGTGCGCCTCGAACTCGTTGCTCTCGAGGAGGAACGCCAGCGCCTCGGCATGCAGCTGGCGGCATGCGCGCAGGATCGTCGGGTGCAGTCGGGCGTCCTTGCTACGCCGCTGGCGCGTGATGGGCAGGGTCAGCAGGTAGCCGTAGATCTCCAGGCGCAGCTCGAGGGGCAGCGTTAGGAGCGTGGCAGGAGGCGGTGCGCCGTCGCGGCGGGCGGGCGCGGGAGCTCCTTGCTCGCGTTCCCGGGAGATGAGAAGCACGCCCTTCGGCTCCTTGATGGTGCCCTTTGGTGGTGGCGATGATGATGATAGGGCATCGTCGTATGAGATGTCGATGCCGCTATCTGCCGCGAGAGGGTTCTTGTACATGGCTGCGTGTACTTCTGGTTTAATTGACGTAGCTGTTCTTGCCGTCGTTATCCAGACCATTTTCGTGAAGGTCTTTGCCCTAGTCGTAGTAGCGATGGGAGAGGGGGTTCATCCAGACGTCAGGTAACGCCAGTGAACCCCCATCGAGGGTATTTAAGTAAGTACCTATCCATCCCAACGCAGAACGGCGATATCGAAAGAGAATAGCGGTCAGGTCGCAATCGCTCCCGAGCTGATTGCTGAGTCGCATACAAACGAGGTCCGCGTTTGAAGCGGAGCCCAAATCTCACGCACGTATGCACTCAGCCCATGGGCATCGGTCCGATGCAAGGGGTTGTTGCGAGGATAAACAACGATATCGCGACAGCGCCAGAGCGAGCGATGTTGAGCGTGCAAAAGATTGCGTGGCGCCGGCCCCCCTGGCGGTTTCTGCCGAGTCAGCAGCCAACCATGATGCAGCCGGAGATGTCCGAGGCGAGCTGAAACTGCCGTTTTTGCGGCACGGTATTCTGACGGTCTTTCAGGCTATTCCGAAGGTCGAAGTACCACCCCCAAAGTGTCCCTTTACATCACCACGTTCTGTATTTCAGATGCTAAGTACCATACTTGGTAGTCGTCGGTTTGTATCCATTATGTATCCACTTTCAATACTTAAGTATGCTTGGAGACCGTCGGAATACCACAGCCGTGTTTTTGGCAGGCCTGGACTGGTCGTCTGATTTCGTGCAAATCAGGAGCTGTCTTCTAACGACCGTTGCGTTCCCCATTATTTATTCTCAACGTCGGCCCCTCACATCGGCGTGTGTCTCGCCCTCGACAGTTCAATAACTCTTCTCTTCAGCTGGAGACTCGTAGAGCTGGGCCTCCTATTTCGTATTCCCTGCAGAATCATCCGACCAGTCGGAACGTGTCGGCCACCGCATGTTATATGAGCTGACATGAGGCAAGCGCGGGTCATAGTACGGAACTGCGTCCCGAGGGCCGCAGAAAGCGCTTTTACGGGCCTTGAATAAGGAGGTTTACCGTCTGATGCCCAGGTACTGCCCCAGCCTAGCATCAAAAAATAAACATGTTTCTTCATTACTGGTCGCTTTAAGCTTTCTACACTCGACCCCTTGTTTTATTGTGGGAGTAACCCGGTATTTATGGAGCTCATGGGCTGAGTATCCCTGTCGCCTCCAGTATTGATCTATCTAACTGCTAAACAATCAGGTAGGCATCCAGGTAAGACAATGCATAATCTATCAGAAACCATCTCGTAAAGTCGCAAGACCCTCCCGCAATAAAACGAGGGTTGGTGTGTATCTTACAACCTCCGAGCGGGAAAACCAGACAACAGAACAACGTCTTTAGTTTGCGGGGACACAAGCAACGATGGGGATATTAGTCATCCCGATATGATCCAATGCACCTGCACTGTAGCAAAATATTCTCATAAAGAGTTCAATTCAATGTTCTATCTAATGAACGCCAGCCAGCCGTTCTATGCATACGTTCCGTACAAAACGCCATGCATGGGATGCCGAAGATAATGCCAGCCATATGTAGTTAGGTGACGGAGGTAATAAAGGTGAATAAAGGACATACAGACAGACAACACCAACGCCCGGAACCCGCAACCACAGACATGCCCATTTCTCATTTCGCCAAACGCCATGCTCCGTCTCTGAAGAAACAGGTCGTTAGGTGCGCTCGCAGACGTACTTTCCCACATTTGCCAACCCGGAAGAAAAGCCCTACTACTTTCTACCAACCACAAGATCCTCCCTTTTCGAAAATTAGAACGCCCCTATTCCCAGGATTCGCGCCGCCTTCTGCGAAGTCGCGACATCGGATCGAGTCGCCAGGCTCATGACGGGACTCTCGGGCAGCTGCGCGTCGCCGTCCGCGTATTCGGCCGGGTGCGGGTGCTCGCCTACCGTTAGGGACCGCCGCTTCTTCTTGATGTTTCCCTGAGACGGCAACTTGAGGACCAGGTCGGGACGCTGCGGCAGTGGCGAGGGAGGGCTCACCGACCGGCTGATAGACACGGACGGTGCCGGCTGCATGATGGACAGCGCCGTCCGACTCCGTGCGTGGAGCGGTCCCGGGTCGAAAGCCCTTGTCCGCCCAGCACTAGTCGGGATGATGGGCGCCGGATAGAGTCGCTGGTTCTCTATCTCGGTCGCTGGGGTCGCTAAGGGGCTCGTCACACGTGCAGACGCCTTCTCGTTGGTGGTGAGGCCCTTGGTCTGGGCAAACGCGGACGAGCGTCTATGATACGGGTCGCGTTCAGAAAACCCGTCATTAATCGGGTGAACCATAACAGTCTGGCCGTGGATAGTCAAAATCGAGTTGGTGGGAACGTTCACCCATTTCTCTGGGAAATATGTTTAGCTTAGCATAATAAAAACTGAGAAGAAACATAATCCAAATACCTCGCTCAAAGGTCAGCGGCTCGCTTGCAACAAGTACAATACCGGCACCCTTATCCCGCCTGTCCATTTGGTAGTCGCAATCCTTGCCCGCGGAAGACCGTGCTTCCCATTGAGTGCCCGAGGAGAAATACAAGCTTGCCGCTTCATCAGTGTTGCTGCTGACATAACGTGTGCAGATAACGCTGTGGCCATCAGAGACGGCGAAGTTCAGGAGACTTCTAGTATCGACGTTTTCGCTCTGGACGATCCTCTCCGGGATGCTAGATGTGAGCTCATTGATGACCTCGATAGTCTGAAGCACGGCCTTTCGAAGAACCGTCGGACCGAAGCCCTTCTCTGGCATTGAGCTCGGATCGGAGCCTAATCGCTCGAGCCGGTCGAGGAACAGCGCGAAAGCCCACTCGCTGTCGGTGCCACCTTGGACGTTGAGGTACCACTTATCGTGCAGCCGTTCGCCGAGCCTCCGCTTGATATACTTCCATCCACCCAGCCCACCATTATGCATCCACATCAAACTCCCGTGGCAGAACGGATGGCAGTTGTCTTCGCTCAGGGACCCCTCTGTCGTAGCGCGGACATGACCAAATATCAACCGGGACGCCGTCTTAGAGGCTATTCGAGGCAAGTTGGAGCAGTTCCATACGGGGGTCGTCGATTTGAATATGCAAGGCTCAGCGCCGAGTTTGGGGTCAGTATACCACCCACTATAGCAATAAATTAACAGTTATCTTCGGATGACGGCCAAAACCGTGTGCTGGAAAGAGGGGGGGGAGGGGGCGCCTACACGCCATATCCATCTGGGTTCGTCGGGCCGCGCCTCGTATCTAAGCGTAACCTTGAATCGTATGATTGCCGCAAGATAGAATGCGTGGGATCGGTGATCAGTTTAGAGAGAAGGATCTCGTCAGTACCGCGGTAGACGAGGAAGCGACACATACTGGAGAGGAGGTCCACAACCGGACGACAGGTCGGTAGACAATGGTCAATATGCGGATTGAGGAACAGTGAAGCGAGAAATAGTCGAAATCATGAACGACTTGATTACTTCGGGGAAAGAAACAAAGGAAAAGGCCTTCTCCGGGGTCTTGGCCTTTTTGCTTTTTGTTGTTTCAGTCGTTGAGGCCAGCCATGTGTGGTCATGTGGCGCAATTCGTGTTGGTTATGATTAGTTCCAAGTAGGCCTAAGATGCCTCTGCAGCGAAAGCACAAGTAGCGGAAGGGAAATAATACGGCAAAACAGATTAAAAGTCCAGTTCCACCGCGGCCATCTATTCAGCAAAGATATAACGCCTCTTCATCCACAACTTGATGATTTATTACAAGTTGATAAAGAGCATATGTTAATCAAAAGAGCGTTGTTTAAAGCCTGACTCAGGCGTAATCGACGGTGAAATAGGCTAAAACAAAGGCGGGAAGATCTTGCCCCAGGTGTAAATTGGTTGGCGTGGGATTGGAATTAGAGGTGGATCCTGGACCCTAGCTGACAGTTTGGTAGATGTTACTTAGCAGGGTCCGGGGGTCATTGGGGTTGGAGACTTCAAGTGCCGATGTTACACGATCTACCGCCTTGTCCCTGTTCAGCTTTTTCATAAAGCGGCCTCTACGAAAGGTTGGGCGCAAAGTGTGCAACCATAACTTGTCGGGTCCACAGTACGCCACAAAGCACAGTGACGTACAGTAGAAATGAGACTAGTGGCTGCTGTGCCCTGGAATACATTATTTATGGAGTACCCCCCTAGAGCTGTCAGATAAGTAGCGTAATAAGTGCGCACTTATAAATACAGTCTTTTGGTGCAGTGGCTACGCAACAATTAAGAGTCTCAGACACGCTCCACTAAGTGGAGTTCTACCGTCGCAGCTAATTAGCGCGCATGCAAATGCGGCCCTGCACCTGACCACCTATCCAAAGATTGGGAGTTCGAGTCGTGGAAAGAGCAATTATAACACTGGGCGTAGATGACAATCTTGCACTATGACTGAACCAGCTGTTGCCTCCAGAGTACTGGCGCCAACAACTGAGGGGGTGTGTCAGATAAGTAGCGTAATAAGTGCGCACTTATCAATACAGTCTTTGGGTGCAGTGGCTACGTAACAAGAGCCGAAGTACCCTATATTACAGTGTGCTTAACGGGAAATAACGTATGGTAAGCAACAGTTCGTAATGTAAGCCCAGCAAGCTGTGGCCGCACACTTTTACGCCCGACCTTTATAAACGTTTAAACTTTTCCATAACCTTCGCACCTTAAATTCCCCGACGAAACATTTTAATTCTACGACGCCGTAGCAATCTTTTCTAGCTACGCAAATAAAAATAAAAGGGCTAAACAGTTCGTTAAATCGTAATTAAGCTTTTACATTATAAAGATCAGGTTTTTTCTTTTTTCTTATCAAGGTTAGGCTCTTTTTTTAAGATGATGGCCGCGCCTGCGGCGCAGCTATAGCTAGCGCTTTTAAAAAGATCTGTAGCTTTAAGTACCCGCTAAGTCTCCTTAAAAAACCCTCTTATAAAAATAATGAAATCTTAAAAAGAAGGCCTAATATTAAGTTGTAAATTTTTAACCTCGTTTTATACGCTCTTTTATAAAATTTCTAAAACTATTCTTTATAATTTGTAAATATAATAATTAATAATTTATGAAAAGATAAATATATATACATATATACAACTTTAAAAATTAGCTTTTAATAATAGATATAACTTTCCGATCGGGGTTAAATTAAGGAAAATATTTATACGAAATAAAAATAAATTCGTTACATATATATATATTTAACTAGAACGCTTTTATAGCTATAAAAATATAACTATCGTATGTAACATTTAATTATAAATCTTTTAAGGGTAATTTAATGTATAATACTTGTATCTTTTTTTTCTGTTTAAATTAATCTCATTATGTTATATTTATCAACGCGTTTTAAATTTAATTAACTTAAACTTTAACTTATAAGAATTTTATTTTAATTATACGGGCTTATCTTATAGTAAATATAGTTAAGAAATTCTATATACGATAATATAACCTATAGCTATTACGTTATAATTATAAAGGCTTTATAATTGCGTACTTTTTACATATAAACTTTATTTTATTTATTATAATTACATTTAAAGAAATTAAAAGAGAATATGATATATATATATTATATTTAACCCGTATGTAAAGTGTTATATTTATCGCTTTTAATTTAGTTGTATATAACAATGTTATTTAACTCTTTATATTTTAAAAGAAAATAAACGAAAACTTGATAATTTTGATAGCGACGTTCAGAACGAACCTCTGTTCACATAACATGAACTTAGGCCTCGCTGGCTCGTTACGAGGGAGACGGCATTTGTCAGCTAGCTGGGAGGTGCGTAGTGCACCCCATATACGGAAAGGTCACCTACTTATCAGTCTATACATGTTCCGTGGCTAAGCTACTTAACGCTGTAAGCGTGCAACAGCACACGTATCTAGCCTAATATAACAACACAACAGATGTCCCCTATATCTGATAATTAAAAATCTTATTCGCTTAATTCGCATATATATTAACTGATTAACTTTTACTAAGATAATATGAGTCGTATATCAATAGCAATTATTTATATATTTTAAATAATAATAGTAGCAACCGTATAGTTTACGTCCTTAATTATCTATAGAGGACCAAAAAACTGGGATTAATTTAAAAGCAAATTCCAATCTAAAGTATGCGCTTTTAATATTTAAAACCATATCGATCCTAATTAATTACTTAAATAATTTATTAAACTTACGATACCTAGGATAGCCTTATATTTTTAAAAAATTATTTCGTTAAATAACGATATAAGCAACCAGTTTATCCACCGAAGGAAACATATAAATCGAAAAAGTCGATCGAACGGGCCATCTGATAACTACCTTTAAAATAATTACCGAAAGCCGAGAAACTTATAATCAGGACTTTATAGAATATACATATATAAATAAAAGGTACAATACCTTTCGTAAAAATATAAATAACCTTATAAATTAGGTCTTGGAATCGGTAATTTTAACAATTAAAAAGACGAGCCTTTTTTTAAAAAAGAATTTACGGAAATAATATATTACGTTAATAAAATCTAACAAGGTATACGACCACAGGCTCTTAATTAATACCTAGCGAAAATACCGCGATAAACTAAAGCAAGCCATGAAGTTAATAAAAAAGCTAAATAAATAGATCGGGAAATAGCAAAAGGTTATAGTCCAGAGGTAACAATACGGAGTCCCGAAAACGAAAACGACGATCGTATAGGTCAACGACTTATGTACAACAATAGCTCCAATCATAAAAACCTGGACAACTACTTTCCAGATAGTAAGGAAAACCGAGATAAAAAAAAAAGGCACGATTAGCTACTAAAAGGTAGCTACTAACCTTCTGAATTATTAGGCTATAACCCATCTATCAACTATATCAAGAAACGTTAAGGTAACGTTCCCGACGTTCTATAAGGCTCCTGTAAAATCATCTGATCAGGACGATCCTAATCAGGAAGAAAATAAACCTACTAACTGTCAGCTGAAAGGTAAAAGTTCAGGACGAGGCCTAAAGCGGGATAGTCGAAGTAGCTCTTATTCGGATCGACGCGCTAGTAAACGAAAGCGCGGACGAATTAAACGATTAAGGTACCCGTTACAAAGTATGCTATAGTACCCTACATAGCTTACCCTAATGCTATTACGCGTTTTTTAAAAAAGCTTTAACAAACTTTAGATTTATAAAAGCAGTAATATTATTAGTTAAGGATCGGATTACCTTTAATTAATTTTTAAAGAAAGATATCGACTGTTTATTAAAGATTTTAAAGAAGTTAATTATAAAAACAAATTAATTTCTAAAAAAAATAAAACGAAATCTAGCCTACTTTTTAATTATTAATTAACGTAACGCTATAAACGCCTTACTTTACGTCTTAAAAATTTATCCATTTTAGATTTATGGTTTACGATATATATGTTTAACCTAATTAACAGGTTCCTGAATTATAAGACAACGATTTAAAGTAACGGAATATACGTAAAAAATAACTTCGTTCCCATTAAAGATTACGAAAAAATAAATATATTACTTTAAAATTTTAAGGGCCAAAAAGCGTTACGTTTATACGATGTAACCTACTATAAGGACTTCGTATATAACCTAATATCTTTTCGACAGCTTCGAAAAAAAGGGTATTAATAAGATAACTGAAAAACTAATAACTTTATTCGAGATAAACATAATTAGATAATTATTACATTAATAAATAAGTTTAATTAACTCGTAATCGAAAATATTAACGTAATCATACCTGATATAACCTTTATTATTTATAAACGAAAATATTATTACGTACAGGTAACGGTATTATATAGTATCTGCGATTAAGCTATCCAAGCCCTAAAATAATCGCCTAGTTATATTCCTATGTTAAGGAAATCCGATTAAAAGTTTTATAATAATCGAATATTAAGTATATAATAAGGCGAAAGCGAAAAGGTAAATACGTTGCGAACTTCGGAAAAAAGTATCACGATTAAGTTAAAAATCGCCGTTAACTTTATTAACTTCGAAAAAAACCTTAAAAGATACAAATACGTTATGTTCGCTACCGATAAATACTTAAGCTTGATGTAGAATATTAACTTAGAAAATCGAAAACAAAATATATTAATTATAATATTTTAAATTTTTTTAAACGTTTTAAAAAACCAAAATAAGATTTTCTTATAAGCAATCGAATACGTGTGACGGCTAAGTGGTTTAACCAACTATTAAACCTAGTCGTACGGTTTATGTTAGTAGAAATGCTGTGGGAAACTAAGCAAGGAAATATACGATAGTTACGTTTAGTAATAACAGATTATTAAAGGTAATCTAGGTAACTAAGTTATATTATAAGCTGGTAATCTGTCTAAATTATAGGGGGTAGCAAGGGTATATATCTTCATTTTAGCTTAAAGAACTTAAGCGGCTTAAGCCTTTTTATTAATTAAATCTCTTTAAATTCTTTTGAGCTTTTTTATAGTTCGACCGGCTTAATCTTTTTAAACTAATAAGGGTTATTAAGTCCTTTAAGTTAATTACGTAACGTTTAAGCTTAGGTCAGAGTTAACTTTTTAAAGGTCGGACTGCTTATGTTATAACCAAGACCGTTAAGTTATAATACGATTTTTTCCCTTTAAATCTTTACTTTTAAAGATTAATTTATTCGTTCGTCGACTTTAGTAAGTAACCTTTCCTTTTTATACTTATTATGTCGAGTCGAACTAAAAAAAAATATAGTTTTCGCTAACGTATTAACGATTTCGTTTTTTTAAAACGTATCGAACGTCTTAGTTTTATTATATTATTAAACTTGTTTTATTTTTATTACATATTTAAAAATAAGATATATAAGGCGTATCATAATTCCGAAAAGTGTAAGCGTTATACTGAGCACGAGAGTTTTTACGATTTGCTTAATCCTTTTAAATTCGAATATAAAAAGGTTATTATAAAAAAGGATCGTTTAAAGTTGGCGGAACGTATGGCTAAAAAGGAACTGCTTAAGGTGCAATAGCATTTATTTAAATTGTTTGGTCGTTTAAATCGTTTGCGTAAATAAAAAAAACCTTTTCGTTTCCGTAACGTCGAGATGCTTCATTATGGTATTTAGGGTACGGAGATTATGGAAAAATTTAAACGTTTAAAAAAGGAGTAAAAGTAATTAAAGGCGGCGGTTGCCGCGGTTACGTCGAGTTAAGTCGTAGATCCGGTCGATTAATCCGAGCTTATTAATTAGTCGATTACTAATTAAGACGGGTCCATTATTACTGGTAAAAGTTTTTTAATAGGCGTTAAGCATTCATAAAATTTCTAGCGAGTTTTTATATATTTTCGGAGTTTGGGTAATCCTTTTATTTAATTAGGTATTCGATCAGTGCATTTTTCTTACGTATTTTTAGGATTTTGATTGCTTCGTATATTAATATATCTTTTTCCGCCAGTTTTTATCCCTTATATTAATTTTGATAATGTATGCTATTAATTCGAGGAAGGAAATATAAAAAACTGTATAAAATTTAATTTTAGATAGTAGTTTTAATTAGTAGTTGTTTTCTGAAATTTTCTTAATGGTCTCATATGTGCCGATATATTTAAAGTCGAGTTTTTTATTTAGTCTTTTGATTTAGATATTTTTGATAACTAGGTAGATTATCTTTCATTTTTGAAAGGTTGGTCCCTTTAACCTTTTTAATTATAATATTTCTTTATTTAATTATGTACGAATTTAAGTTTTATCTTTATTTTTATATATAGTTGCTTGAGTTATTTTAATGTAAGAATTACCTTAACGGTAACTAATTTTTCGCCTATATTTTTGTAAATGTTTAGTATAAATTCGGAATTAGCGTTTATTAAACTTATTTTAATACTTTTATAATAGTTAATGTTGTAAGTTAATTAAGCGATAGGTAATTTCTGGACCTAATCGTTTTATTCGTAATTAATGTAATATCGTAAGTAGGTTTTTAATGTTTAGTTATTTCTTTTTGTTTATTTGTTTGTTTAAAATTTAAATACGTTAAATAGTTTATAATTTAGGCCTAATTATGACATAAGTGCTTACCAGAATTTCGAAATAAATATAGTTCTTTTATTTCAAATGATTTTCTTTAATAACCTCTATACTTTTAAAATATAGTTTAAAAATGTAAGCTAATTATATTTATTTATGTGTTCGTTATATAGTAAAAAATAAGAAAGTTTAGTAAATCGGTTAACGATTACAAAAATGCTATCGTAATATATACCTATAACTAGGTTTTTTAATAATAGAAGTTTAATAATAAAGTTAAAAGTAATTAAATTTTATAGTCGCTTTATAACTAGTAATAGCTATAATTCTCTGTACGGTTTATATCGTCGGGTTTTTATCTTATTGTATATATGATATTATTGTCGTATTTTCTTAATTATTAATTTTATTTTAGGAAAGTAATAAATACGTTATAATCGTTTTAGGGTCTTGTAGATTCCTGGATATTCGTATATATTTCGTATTATTATTTCTTGGCATTTTTTTACAACTTATTTTTTTTCCAATTTTTAATTTTGAAAAAAATATCGTTATATTTCCAGATTTTTAGTATATATTAGGGGGTGCTACTTTGATTGTTATTATATATCATAGTTATAAGTATTTTTGACGTGGTGTCGAAGATTTGATAGCTAACCCTAATTATTTTCTTTTTTAAGTTCAGTTTCCGGCTAAATACGTTTATTTTGTTATTCTTTAATTTCTTTTTGATAGATGATAATAAAGTTATATTTTGTTAATTCTTCGGCGTAACGTAATTATCATCCTGTTAGTTCTTTAGTGGTAATAAAACGAGTAAGGTTTTTGTAATCCGTATATACTTTAATTTGATAAAGGTTTCTTTTAAAATAATATCTAAATTTTCAGAAAGCTTAGATAATGGTCATAAATTCTTTATCTGGAATGCTGTAATTTAGTTTTGCTCCCTTTAATTTGTAAAAGTAAAAGGCGATAAGGTATAAGTTATTTTACTTATTACGGTATCGGGTTATTGAAGTGGTGTAGGGTGCAGTATGGGTGCAGCTGTAGCTCTGCTCCTAGCTGTTTCCATTCACTTCGCCGGTGGGCTCCAATGGAGCGACATCCAGTGGGTCGGCGACCGTCTATAAAGTTCTGACCTGGCAACTTTTGTATGTAGTCTTCTAGAGAACTAAGGCACGCCCGACAATTCCTTCTCCTAAGCAACTAGTCAAGATGTCCTACATACATCAGCTCCGATAAGCCCCGTCCCAATTCATTATTACGTTTAAAACATAATCCGAAACGTCGGTTTTAAGTTTAACTAAGCGGTTTAGATTGTATATAATTAGTATTAGCTCGCTGGGATTACGTTTTTAATTTTCTAAAATACTATTTCCCTTTTTGTTATTTAAAGAAACTTATTTTCTTTTTTTATTAAGTTAAATAATGCTGTAATTATCTCATTAAAATATCGAATAAACTTTTTATAATAATTAGCAAATTTAAAAAAAGTCTGTACTTTTTTAACTATGGTAGGCTTTTTCTATTTTTATATTATAGCGATCTTTTTAGGATTTATTTTAATATATCTTAAAATAATAATATATTTTAACAGTTTTACTTTTTATATATAAAACTAGATTTTTTTCCGTATTAATTAATAAATTAGCGTTCTATAGAGCTTAAACAACTATATAACGTATCTTATATATTCCTTTTTATTTTTCGAATAGATAAGAAAATTGTTAAAATAACGAATAACGAAAATATTTAAATATTTTTTAAGTACGTAATTAACCATCCGCTAAATGGTTATTAGTAGGTTCGTAAGTGCGAAAAATATAACGAAGTACTTAAAAAATCAGTACTTCGTTTTAAAGGCTATTTTTTATTCGTATCCTAGCTTAATACGAATTTGATTGTATTTTTTTCTAACGTTTAGGTTCGTAAATTAATTTATTTCATAAAAACGAGTTTTTATTTCGCTGATTAAAGGTAACGGTATTCTATCCTTAACCGTAATATCGTTTAACTATTTGTAATTAATAACTAGGCGTAATTTTCCGTTCTTCCTTAATATAAAAATATAAGATATCCGGTTGATAAATTAAAGCGTTATATATAACATTTTCGAAGCTTGTTTTTAAGGTATTTACGTAATGCCTGTAATTCTATTTCGTTAAGATTATAAATTGGATAAAATCTGGTCGATGTTCCTTTTTTAAGGACTATTTTATAGTCCTATTTGTTATATTCTAATAGTTCCGTTTCGAATTTCTTTCTAAATAGTCGTTCATATTTATGATATTATGGAAGTGCGTTAGTTATTTTTTCTGGCTCTAAAGGCTGATATTATAATTGATCGTCTATTTTTCGTAACTTTGTTCTAATAGTGGCGATAATACGTCGTATTTTTCTATAATTGTCAGATATAGGAGACATCAGTTGTGTTATTATATTGGGTTAGTTGCAGGTGCTGTTGCACTTATACAACTTTAAGTAGCTTAGCTCCAGAACATATATAGGCCGATCAGTAGGTGACCTTTCCGTATATGGAGTGCACTAAGTACCTCTCAGCTAGCCGACATACCCCCTTAACGCTTTAAAGTATTTACGGCGTTAATCATCATACTTTATTACTTCCTAGAGCTACAGTTATCCATTCTATCTTTTCTCCGGCGATTAAATCCTCCTAATTAACTAATATCTTATCTAAAATAACCCTTAAAGCTTTCTTCTGTTAATATAAGGCTTTTATAATATTTATTAATCCTAGCTGCTTTTTAAAGTACCTTAAAGCTTTTTATGATAAGGCTTTAATTGGTTTATTAATTAGCATGTTATCCGTAGATGTATAATCTATTTTAATTACGTCTCTTTTTACTACCTTTCGTAGTTAGTAATCATGTATATTTACGTACCGTAGTTTTGTTTATAATAGGGCGACGTCGGCGTTAATAAGCCGTATCGTTTATTAATTATTATATTATATATTTAATAATTTTATATTTAGGTTAGCCTTTAATTCTTTAATCAATAGAAAAGTAAATAAGGTTTTTTGTAACCTATATAAAAAATAACAATTACGTTTCGGTTATAAAAGTAGTTATTATATTTTACTTATTCGCTTATTATTTTATTGGTTTTCGGAATACCTTTATAACGTAAATTTAAGAACATTTTCGATCGCTTGTATTATCCTCGAAAAAGGCGTTATTTTAAGTATTTATCGAATTCTTGCTACCAAACTGTAATGTTAACGTTTTAATGCTGAATAGATATAATATAACTTAATTAACTGCTTTATAACATACGTCATTAAAATCTAGGTTAAATCGTGCGAATTAGGGTAACGTCTCACACCACCTCGCGGTACATACCACCTCGCGGTACACTTTTTCCAACGTTCTAATTATCTAACTTCAATTACTTATTTCTCAACAACCATAATATGGAACGATTTACAAAAAAAGCAAGAATAAACCTAGCTGTTTAGGCTAAAAAGAAAAAACCCGAAACTTAATTATAAAAAGCTTAGTTCTATTTATAACGTCCTATTTATTACCTTAAGGTCGCGAATTAACGGTAGACGCATCCGAACCGATATTATTCCCAGTTTGCAAAATTTAATTCCGACCGAAGAAAAATCGATTATCGACCGAATCCTGAACCTAAATGCGCAAGCGTTTTTTATCCAACTTTAATACGTTAAAAATATAACGAATTTGTTGCTTACTTAACGTATCGCAAAACGCGTTAAAATTAATTAGGCGTCGAGATTTATACGATAGTAAAACAAACTTAAAACGTATTTAAATCGAAAAATTAATTATTAAAAAATATTATGCGAAAATCTAAAAATATTTCGTAAGTAATTTAAATTTATTCGGGTTATAATCGTAAAATACGATATTATAAAAAAGATATTTATAATTTTAACGAAACGAACTTTTTAATAAAACTTTTAATAACTTATGGCATAATAATTATAAATACCGAAAAACGTAAAAAACTTAAATAAGCGTAATAAAATAATCGGGAATAAGTTATAATTATATAAATTATTAATTCGTAAAGTTAAATTATATTACCATTTATTATTTTAACGGGAAAAACTTATTTTAATTCTTAATATTACAATAACCTATTATTAACCGATTAAAAAGTTGATATTAATTATAATAGCTGGATAACGAACGAATTAAATTTAAAATAAATCTAATATTTCGATAAATATATTCGGACGCGTACGAAAAAAACGAAACGCTTCCTTATCTTCGACGGCCACGAAAACCATTATTTAATAAAATTCAAACAGTATTACGCGAATAACGATATTATTACTTTTTATATACCTTTTTATTCCTTTTATCTGTTTTAACCTTTTAACGTATCTTATTTTTCCGTCTTAAAACGCGCTTATTTACTTTATATCGAAAATTTAATATAACGTTACCATACTTATATCGCGAAAAAAAATTTCCTTACCGGCTTTTACGACACGTTTAAAGCTGTTATAATATCCGATAATATCCAAGTTAAATTCGCAAAAGCTGGGCTTATTTTATTTAATCCTAATAACGTTTTTTTCGAATTAAAAATTCCTTTAGTTATACCTACGCCGACCGTTTTGCGGCTTACTTTTGCCGGTTCTATTTTTTCCCCCTCCGCGAAAACCCCTAAAAATACTCAAAAAGTAACAAAGTAAAAACGTT
Organism: Monosporascus ibericus; assembly: GCA_004154915.1. Lineage (NCBI taxonomy): Eukaryota > Fungi > Ascomycota > Sordariomycetes > Xylariales > Monosporascus > Monosporascus ibericus. The sequence continues at coordinate 47,015 of QJNU01000397.1, forward strand.
ACTTATAAAGAAAAATCAAAAATCACCAGGGCAGCTCGCCGACAAAAATGGTTAAATCGGTTAATTTTTTAACTAAAAGTAACTTGTTACTTTTGCATAAAATTATACTTCTTCGGAAAAAAATCGCCTAATTACGCAAAACGAACCATTTTCTTAATAAACGTCGAAAAATCAAAAATAAACGTTTTTAAAAAGAAAAAACACTTACTATACAAAAAGGACAAGTTCTTTTGGCCAAGAAAAAAAGGGATAATGAAAAATCCCAGCCAATAACGGCTAAAGGTAATCGTCGCAAAAAGGTTAAAACGAAAAAACGGAAATGTGGCGTTTGCGGCAAGCCCGGACATAATGCGCGCACTTATAAAGAAGCTATAAATACCTCTAGCGAAAAGAAATCCGACTAATTTATATTGATTTATGGCGTTATAGTTGCTTTATTTGATTTCGTTCCTGCAAGGTGCCAAAAAGTGTACCGCGAGGTGGTATGTACCGCGAGGTGGTATGTACCGCGAGGTGGTGTAAGACGTTATTATAAAAGATATATCTAGTCGCATATTAATAATAACGTATAAGATAAAATCGAGTTTTTTTAACTTTTATTAACTAAGCTTAAATAAGCTAAATTAAGATTTAGTAATAATTTGACATTAGTTATTAACGTTTTTAAAAAGTTATTTAAACTTTCTTTAGAAATTAAGTTAGTTAATTTATTTATAAAGTGAAATTATAATAACCGGACGTTTTTATTAAGTGTATTTTTAAATATTTTAATATTAAGGAATTATCATAAATCTTTACCCTTTATAAAAATATAACGTTTTTATATCTATTAAATTAATTAATCGATAAAGTTTTAATACTTTTTATTATACGTAGCGATTACGCCGTCGACGTAAAGAAATAAAAGCACTCTTTAACGAAAAAATAATAACAAAGTTCATAAAAAACGAGGTTAAATCTTAAACTTTTAAGTATATTAGTAAAATCCTTTTATTAAAGTAAAGGGGATTTTTTTAATCCGTATAATATCTTTTCAAAAAAAAAGTATTTTATTACGTTATAAATATTTTAAAGGGGTTTTTATATATATTGTATAAAGTAGATTTACGTTAACGAAAATATTTATAACGTTGTATTATTTAAGTTTTAAATTAAATTTAACCGTAGGTACGATTAAAGCATAAAACGACCTTTTTATTAACGTAAATACGTATATATTTTTAAAAACGTTTTTAAACTGTTAATTATTTTGTATAGCGCACCGGATCTTGCATTTTTGAAATTAGTCGTATTTATTAAATTTGGAGACGTATACTTATATATATCTTAAAACCTGTTTCCTTTTAGTTAAAACCGGATGCTTAACGAATTTTAAAAGTAACGCGTGAAAATCGGAAAAGCAGCGTAAATTTACCTTATTACGTATAACATAAAAATACTTAACCCGAATTCGTAAAACCTTTTTACTAGCGTTTTCCTAATTACGGATAAAGGCTGAAACGAGACATTAATAACGGCAAAGCCGTACGAGAAAGGCGTGAAAAAAGCGGGAACCTACCAAAATCGGGATAATCGAAATTGAAAGTAACTTCGTAAAGTTAAAAAACCGCCTTACGAACTTTAGATACATCCATAAATTACGCGAAAATAACGTTAAAAAGGCGTTTACCGCATAATTTAAAAGAAATTATGGATACTTATTTTAAGGTATCGGTAATTATAATAAATATAAACCTGGTAACGGACACCCTGCAAACCTGGAATTATAAGTAAAGGGGGAGCAGAAAGGAAAAAAAAAGTACTTACTTTATTGGTTTATACAGAAAGCATTAAGGTTTTCTGCAAAACGAAAGATACAGGTAAAGTAAGGGACGTCTTGGCAACGCTCCGGGTATTCGTCTAAGGCAGTACGAATGCTACGCGCTTAAGCAGCTCCCGCGGTCTTTTATTTAGCGGTCGACCGTTTAAAGGAATTATTACTTTTCTTAAAAGATATTTTGGCGGATAATTTATAACATATAACCTATTAACTTATAAGCCGCTTTATAGCAACGCATAAAACTCGGTTATGTTATATTATTAAAAATTAACTTACCGATATAGAAAATTATGGCAGGAAAGAAACGTTATAGTAATAAAAATCCGGCGTAAATATTTATAGACGCACTGCAGGCCCATAATCAGCCGCCTAAGTTAAACTTAATTCGGAAACGGCAGCACCCGCTGAATTTTGAACTAATTAAAAGGAAGCATTACTATAATCGGTAACTAGCAGGGGCGCTAAATCTAATTAGGCGAGGATTAGCGCAATTAATATATTAACCCCTTTTCGGATAAGTAAGGGGGTTATGTAATAGTGCTGCGTTTAAGCCCTATCGTGGCACCAAGCTTTCGTCGATGCCAAGCTGCTAGAAATGCGTTACGCTAACGCAGCGCCATATAATTTCACACATAAACTGCATTTTCGATCTTCTTTTTTCTTTCCTTTCTAGTTAGAAAATAAAACCCTTTTAGGCCACTCCTTACAGATCGCATAGGTTAAGTCTTTTATATATAATCGTCCTTAATCTTGATTATATTGATTATTTTATTATTATTACTTTAGTTATTTTTTAGGCGTCCTTAAGAATCGATATTTAGGTATTTTATCGCTGTTTTTTAAGTACTTTATATTAATAAGCCTTATATTTTATTTTATTATAATTATACTATTTAATAATACAAAGGTTCTGTTATTAAATAGCACTTAATTCTGTACTCCTGGTATTATTCCGTAAAATATAAAGGGTATATTTTTAAAAAAAAAAAATTTATTCTTCGAATATCCGGACATAAAGAAATATAATCTTTTTATTCGTCGTTCGTATTATTAATTATCGATTTTAATTAACGTGTTACATAAGCGAGCTGAACATTTTTAACACCTTGTAATAACAAATCTAAATAACTTAACTACAACATATCTAATTAATTCAAATTAATAGTATTTCTTTTTACCAACCGTACCTCCAGCTTTTTAATGAGTGTACGTATAATATCAAGGGTTGTTGCGGACGCCATATTGCTATTCTTTCTTTTTAACCTTCCTACGACCGATTATTTCCTAACGCGTTTCAGTTAATATTGCCCCCATTTCGTAAGAACTAAAGCCGATCGACAAGAAATCGATTACCGACCGAATTCCTAACCCATATACGTGAGCGTTTTTTGTCCGGCTTTAATACGTGGAAGATATTCGCAAAATACGTTATGTCGGAAGGCTATAGGGTTTTGTTGCAGGACGCGTTAAAAGGCTGTGGGGTAAGGCTGTAGGGCTTGTTATGGGGCGCGTTTCGAGGCGCGTCGTAAGGCGTATCGCTGTATTGCAGGACTTATCGGAGTAACTATTCGATCCTACGTAATTAAATAGTTAAAATAAACGTTTCTAATAAAAAGGAACATTTATTATATAGGATAAATAAGTTCTTTTGATCGATAAGAAGGGTAGTAGTAAAAAGAATGTTGGTAATAGCTGTTAAAGGTGGTTATCGCAGGCAGGTTGAAAGAGAGGAATAGTGATATAGCGTCCGCAACAAGACTTGATATAATACGTGCATTTGTTCCAAAGCTGTACATACGATTTGCGACAGAGAATACGTTTGATTTTAGTCGATCTGATGTATTATGGTTAGGTTGTTTGGATTGTTGTTGAAGGGTGCTAAAAAGTGACCAGCTCGCTTGTGTGGTACGTTACTTAATTAACGTATTCGTCGAAATTAAGTAATCTTTTAAAGCGAATTATCTAATTCTTAATAGTTTTCTTTAAACCTCGATAAAACGTATTTATTATAATCTTATCGTTAAATTATCCGATATATAATGAAGTTTATTTAAATAATGTCGCATACGTAAACGCTAGGTTTTTTTTTTAAATAAGTTGAAAAAAAAGTTTTATCCGACCTTTCGTTTTCGTTAAGGTTTTCGTATATATTTCGGTCCTTTTATTTTAAGTAAATATAATATTTAAATAACTTATTAATACCTTCCTTTTTATGGTCCTTTACTTTCTACAGGTAATTTCGTAAGGTAAGTTTAAATTATTTTAAAACGTTTCTTTTAGGGCTTCCGATAATGGTAATAATTTTATCGGCTTTATCGACCAAGGAATTTCGGTAAAAATAAAGGTAGGATTTGGCTGAAATTAAAATAAGCTAAAGGTTTCCAATACTATCGAAGAGTTTTAGGGCCTTAATCTTTTGCTTATGTACCATAATAAGTTAAACCTTAAGTTATTCGTTAGCTTTTTCTAATTCTTAAACCTTTTGGGTTATAACGATTATAATATCTCTTAATTCTTTAAAGATAGGTTCCTTAATAATAATTACGGGGTACTTGCTATTATATATGTTATCAGAAATATTGCTCAAAGTTTAACAGCATTACTAAACAAAAGCTTATAACGTATAACAACTAAAGAGTTTAACTAATTATTAAACCTAGTCGTACGGTTTATGTTAATAATAATACAATAGAAAACTAAGTAAGGAAATATACGATAATTACGTCTGGTAATAATAGATTATTAAAGGTAATCTAAGTAATCAAGGTGTATTATAAGCTGGTAATGTATTTAAATTATAAGGGGTAATAAACGTATATATTCTCGTTTTAACTTCAGGAACTCACGCGGCTTAAGCCTCTTTATTAGTTAAATCCCCTTAAGTCTTTTTAAGCCTTCTCATAGCTCGACCGGCTTAAGCTCTTTAGATTAATAGGGGCTATTAAGTCCTTTAAGCTAGTTACGTGACGTCTGGGCTCAGGTCGGAGCGGACTCCTTGAAGGTCCGACTGCCTGTGTTGCAGCGAAGACCGCTAGGTTATAACAATACGATAACGAAATCTTAAAGAGTTACTAACTTCGAAATATACTTTAATCGCCTTTTTTAATATCAGACTTAAGTTTTTAACATCACATATTTAGGTTTAAAACGGGGGTATAAAGCGTTTAAAGGTTATAATTAAAAAGAAAACGACTGCGATATAAAATGGCGTTAAGTTACCTACGTTCCTAATCGTATACATTTTTAAAATGACAGTATATCTGCATAACCGTACCTTAAAATACGTTCTCTTTTGGCAAACTTTATATAAGGTTTATTATACTTATCTAGCGTATAAAAACGGCGTTACAATACTTAATCGGAAATTTTAACAGGCTTACTTTTAAGCTTACGGCTGTATAGCCTACGTTATAACGATTACCGCCATAAAAAAACAAAGATTTTAAAAGCTAAATCCTAAAATATAAATTGGCTTCTTCGTCGGTTATCGATTTACGAATATTTATAAAATTTGAAACTTATTAATTAATAAAGTTATAGTTATTCGAAATGTTTAATTTAAGGAAAAGGTTATCTTCTCCGGCAATATTAAGAACCTTAAGGATAACCTACTTTACGTTATTAAAAATAAATTATAAAACTTATTTTAAGAAGTTATTATACTTAGTTAAGCTAATAACCACCTTATGTATATATGAAAAGCAAATAAAGATTTGAACGGAATAATTTAATTACCGGTTAGATAGAAAAGTTAGTTCTAAAGTAGCATTAACGTTTAAAAAAACGTACGGAATAAGGAAAAATAAGCCTATTCGTAAAGGATTAATTACCCTTATACGATCGCTGTATTCGAATTACTTCCATCTCTTAGACCAATACCGTTATTAGCGTTTGCCTTAATAACTGTTACGACTATTACGCCGGCGGAAGAAATAAAGGTAACCTTAAGCTCTTATTATATTATTTAACCTAAAATAATAATAAAAAGCAAAACTACCTTCCGGGTTATAAATATAAACTTCTCGTACGTTCCGTACTACAGAAATATTATTAAAGTCGATTAAAAAATATAGGAAGCCGTATTTAATACAGGACGAATAGCTTACTCTATAAGTACGCATAATAACCGGTCGGTAAGTTACGGAAGTTTAAGGAAAATAAAGACTCGAAATATGCGTTACTTTAATCGGAAAGGCTTTAATCTATTAAAGTACAAGACGTTATTTAAGTTTCAAAGCCGGGTATATAGGCGAAATTTACCGTTACCGCCGTAACGCTATAAAAGGTTAAGTATATACCCGTTAAAAAAGATGTTCCGTAATATCGAATTAGTTTACTTATAAAATTATAAGAAGATAAAATCTTAAAAAGCTGTTAATTAATTCTTTCTTAAAAGGAAATAAATTTTAAAGCATATATAAGTTTACGTTTATAAATTCGACAAACATAATTAATTTTGAAAATATAAGACTTGTTTCGTCATACGAAGAAATTAATAACTTAAAAACGTTTATATGTCATGTCCTAGCTAGCCCCAAGACGGGAAAGGGGACATATAGCTAACGGCGCCCTGGGTGCTCCAAGGGAACTTGGAGTATTGCTGATCTTTTGGCGCAGTGGCTCACAAGGCAGCCGCCGTGATATTATAGGAATATATACATATTTACGTTAGTTAAAAAGTTATTTCGAATTTTAATTGTTATTACGGTTAGGTTTACCCTAGAGATTACGTAATATAACGTTATAAACGTTTTTATTAACGAAGTTTTATTTTATAAAATATATATAAAAACGTTTTTAGGATATTTATAACGTAATAGGATATTTTCAATTATGAAAATATTATACGGATTAAGAAAATCGCTTTTATTTTAATAAAAGGATTTTATTAATACGCTTAAGAAATTAAGATTTAACTTCGTTTCTTATAAACCTTATTATTATTTTCGTTAAAAGTTACTTTATTTTTTTTACGTCGACGATAGAGTTATTACGTATAATAAAAAGTTTAAAAAAATTATCGATTAATTAATTTAATAAATATAAAAACGGTATATCTTTATAAAAGGTAAAAGTTTAATATTATTTCGAAATCGAAATATTAAAATGAATTTAACCGAAAATTTTAAATATTTTAATCCGATTTTATAAATAAGTTAATTAACTTAATCTTTTAAAAACGTTAATAAGTAATATTAAATTATTATAAAATTTTAATTTACCTTGTTTAAATCTAATTAATAAATAGTAAAAAAGATTATTTTATTTTATACGTTATTATTAATATGTAACCCGATATATCTTTTATAATATTCTAATTTATATAATTTAGCTGAAACTATTATAACGTATATTTTAACGTTATAATTTAATAGCAAGAATTCGATAAATACGTAAAACGACGTTTTTTTCGTAAATAATTTAATTAACTAAAAAAAGTTTTTAAATTTACGGTATAGAGTTATTTTTTTTAAAAAAAGTAAGAAGATAATAAGCGAATAAGTAAAATATAATAATTACTTTTATAACCGAAACGAAATTATTATTTCTTACGTAAATTATTAAAAACATTTATTTGTTTTTTCGATTAATTTAAAAATTCAAAATTAACTTCAATATGAAAACTTTTAAATATATAATATAATAATTAATAAATAATATAATTTATTAACGCCAATATCCCCTTAACGTATCACACAAGCGAGTTGGACACATAAGCAAGTCGGACACCTTTTCACATTCCGCGATAACAAATTAAAATTAATCAACCATAATATATTAAATCAATTTAAACTAATCGGATTTTTCATCGCTAGACGCCTTTATATCCTCTTTATAAGTACGCGCATTATATCCGGGCTTATCGTAGACGCCATATTTCCGTTCCTTCATTTTAACCCTTTTGCGATAATTACCTTTAGCCGCTGTTGGCTGCGATTTTTCACTACCCCTTTCCTTTTCGGTTAAAAGAACTTGTCCTTTTTGTATAGTAAGTGTTCCCTTTTCCTGAAAACGTTTATTTTTAATCCTACGGCGTTTACTAAGGGTATGGTTAGTTTTGCGCAATTGGATGTTCTTTTTCCGAAGAAAAGCGGTTTTATGCAAAAGTAATATATAACCTTTTGTTACAAGATTAGCCGATTTAATTATCCGTATCGGGGAATTACCCTGGTAATTTTTAATCCTTTTTTGCAAGTAACGTTTTTATTTTATTGCTTTACGAATATTTTTAAGGGTTTTTCCAAATAAGGAAATAAAATTAACGGAAGTAAGCGGGGAGACGGTCGGTATAGGCATAATTAAAGGAATTTTTAATTCGGAAAGAACGTTATTAAGATCGAATAAAATAAGTCCAGCTTTTGCGAATCAGGATTTAATGTTATCGGACGTTATAGCAGCTTTAAACGCGTCGTAAAAACCGTGGAGGAAACTTTCTTTCGTAAAATAGGTATGATGGCGTCGTATTAAATTTTCGATATATAGCGAATAGGTACGTTTTAAAATAAAAAAGCAGGATACGTTAAAAGGTTAGAACCGATAAAAGAAATGGGTAAATATATAAAGCGTAATAATACCGTTATTCGCGTAATATTTTTCGAATTCGATCGAATAGTAATTTTTATGGCCGTCGAGGATAAAAAAACGTTTCGATTTTTTTATACGCGTTCGTATATATTTATCGAAGTGTTAAATTTATTTTAAACTTAATTCGTTTATTATTTAATTATTATAACTTATATTAAGCTTTTAATTAAATAATGATTAATATTTTCGATATTAAAAATTAAGGTAACTTTTTCCCGCGAATATAATAAATAGTAATAAAGTTTAATTTTGCGAATTAATAACTTATATAACCGTTATTTATTTCCGATTACCTTATTACGCCTGTTTAATCTTTTTACGTTTTTTAGTACTTATAATTATTATACCGGATATTATAAAAAGCTTTATTAAAAAACCCGTTTCGTTAAAATTATAAATACTTTTTTTTACGATGCCATATTTTGCGATTATAGCCCGAATAAGTTCGAATTATTTACGAAATATTTTTGGATTTTCGTATAAAATCTTTTAATAATTTATTTTTCGATTTAAACGTATTTTAAACTTTTGTTACCGTTTAATAAAATTAGATACTTAATTAATCCCGATACGTTTTATTACGCGTTACGTAAGTAATAAATTCGCTATATTTTTAACGTATTAACGCCGGACAGAAAACGTTCGCGTATTTAGGTTAAAGATTCGTTCGATAATCGATTTTTTTTCGGTCGGCGTTAAATTTCGCGAATTCGGAATAGTATCGGCTCGGGATGATTTGCCGGTATATCGGTTTTTTAATATAGATGGGGCGACGTTATATATAAAACCAAGGCGTTTGAAACTAATTTTCGGATCTTTCTTTCTCGCCTGGATAGCTAGGTTCATTCTAGCTTCCTTTGTAAGGCGTTCCATAACGTTGGTGTTGAGAAATGAATAATTAAAGATGAATGGTTAAAATGCCTAGAAAAGTGTCCGATTCGCTTATGTGTCCGACCCGCTTGTGTGATACGTTATTATAATTCAAGTTACGATATGTAAATATATATAATTATTAATTATAAAAAATAATGAAAAAATACATTAAAGTAAATTATATATTTAATAATAATATATTTATTAATAAAAGTAATTAGAATTTTATTATGAAAAACTTTAAAGTACTTTAAAAAATAATTAAAATTAATAAATATTATAAAAGCCTTAAACTAATAGAAAAAAGTTTTAAAGACTATTTCAGACAAAAAATTAGCTAATTAAAAGGATTTAATTGCCAGAAGAAAGGTAAAATGGATAGCTGTGGCTTTAAGAAGTGATAAAGTGTGACGATTAATACCGTAAATGCTATAAGGTGTTAAGGGGGTGTGTTAGCTAGCTGGGGGGTGCGTAGCGCACCTCATATACGGAAAGGTCACCTACTGATCAGCACATACATGTTCCGTGGCTAAGCTACTTAACGCTGTACGCGTGCAACAGCACACGTATCTAGCCTAATACAATAATACAACTGATGTCCCCTATATCTGACAGCATTTGATTGGTTAATATTTAGCGTTGTGAAGGTGTACTTTGCAAGATCGATATAGGTTCAAGCCTTATTTTCCAGGCTTTGCCAAATACGCAGAAAATCATTCTACGATATACTTTCCTCGATAGATACTATACTCAGCATCTTCGAACAGGATGACTGATCAATGGTTTTTACGGTTAAGATAGATTGCATACCTCAGTCCCATAGAGCCTCACTCTGAAGCCGCACGCGTGGTTGCCGACAAGCATCGACCGTGATGAACCTTATGCCCGCTGGCTCCACGGTTCGGCAGGGTCAATATGACTCTGGAGATATTAAGCTTTGCGCGGTAAACCTTAAAGATAACCCCTAAAGGCAAACCTTAACAGTAAACCGTAAGGATAAACGTGGAGGGTGTCCTTTAGATAATCTTTTAAAAAGAAGAGCCAGCGAGGCCTGAGCTAACGCTAGCTAAGTTATCAACAAGTGGGATCATGGATTTCTAGCTTCCTAATTATTATCAATTCATCCTGAAGACCTGTGCGTCTGACCCCCAGTAAGTGTGACACAATGCGAACCAACATCAAAATTATGAGGAACTCAAGCTGGAGAAAATTTTCTCTCAGTATCACGAGGAGAGTTCTAGCCCGCTCGTTTCCAGGTCAAGCTCGCCTATACCCTTATTTCCCATTCACGCCGGAGCGTTCTCGTAGGGTGAGGTCGAATTGTTTCAGTGGTTCAAATCGATGGCTCCACGCGATGACCGGCCCTAATGCATCAACCCCCACGGAGATACTATACTATCCTCAAGATGTGGAGGATCTTGAAGGGTACGTGCCCGGCGGATTTCATCCAATAACCATTGGGGACACGTTCCGTGATGGCCGATACAGGGTTGTTCATAAACTAGGCTTTGGTAGCTACTCGACGGTTTGGCTAGCCCGCGACCAGCAGCTCCAGCGATATGTTTCACTAAAGATCCTGGCGGCAACTGCATCAGAGAGTAGCAATGAGGGCAAAACCCTCCGTTTTCTTCAGAATGGCGACTCGGCCCATCTGGGAAAGCAATTTATTCCTGCACTGCTAGACCAATTCACGTTTGATGGTCCAAATGGACACCATCTGTGCCTAGTGGGAGTGCCATACGGATGCAGTATTTCTGAGTCCAAGGAGGATAGCGCGGATTCTATGTTCCCAAAAGAAGCTGCCCGATCCATTACTGCCCAGCTTATGATGGGATTGTCATATCTGCACGCATGCGGAATTTGTCACGGAGGTACGTACCCTTAAATACCTCGGCATCTGTGTGCAAGGACTGACGAATCGCTTCCCTAAAGATTTGCATCTGGGCAATTTCCTCTTAAGAACCCCAAGTTTTGACTCCATGGCCACCACGGAGCTGTACGACCGCTACGGCAAACCGTATGAGGCCCGCGTTCACCGTATTGACGGAAGAGCGCCCGAACCTCACGCGCCACCTCATGCATTCTACCCAATGACTCCAAGCCTGCCAGCACGCAAGACTTTTGATCCAGAAATCGTCATATCTGATTACGGAACATCTTTTGTCGCATCGCAGACGCCGTCCCCAACACTCTACACACCAGCACGCTACGCCCCACCGGAGCATTTCTTCGAAGGGCCTATTACACCTGCTGCGGATATCTGGACCCTAGGTGTAAGTCTTTATGAAGCCCTAGGCCGTGAATCACTGTTCGAGGCTTGGGTGTGCCACAAAACCGATGTTGTCGCTGAGATGGTTGACACCTTAGGCCCGCTCCCGGCCAGGTGGTGGGATTCCTGGGCAAACGATGGAGAATTCTTCGAGGCGAATGGAGAACGCATCTCGGATTTCAGGCGAACCGGCGTACCTCCCTTTCGCCGGCTTCATCAGCGCTTATGGGACATGGGCCGGGGCGAAACGCCAGAAACTTGCCAATGGGATATTGCTGGTGGGGAGTTGCAAGCCCTGGAGAACTTCCTCAGGGGTATGATAGCGTTTGAACCGATTGACAGACTTACGGCAGCACAGTTAATGGCGTCTGAGTATATGATTAAATGGGCATTGCCGGCGTGGGAGAGACAGATGAGAAGAAAGGAAGGTTTGAAAATCAGATAAACACCGCTGGTAAAGAGTTATCTCAGCTAGCTCAGGCCTCCCTGGCTCGTTCTCCATTTTCTTCGAAGTCACTTAAGTACCACTCCACAATGCTAAAAACCAACCAATCAAACCCCAAATCCCCGTAACGAGCCAGCGAGGCCTAAGTCATAGTTATACGAAAAAGGGGTTTATTCTATATATTTCATTCTTCAAAATAACGAAAGTTTATAATAACTTAACAACGAAACATTTCCTATTATTATGTATATATTTATACAAATTCGTTTATTATAACTTATTATTAATATTACTTTGGTTTTAATTAAAACCTTTTTATTACTTTTAAATATTAACGTATTTATTAATCATAACTTAAATATAGTTTATTATCTTTTTTCTTTTTAAAATAACGTCACAGATAAGGACTCCGGATGATTTTTGACACCTTGCAATAACAAATCCAAATAAAACAACCATAATATAACTAATTGATTTAAACTAATCGGATTCGTTTTCGCTAGACGTATCTATAGCTTCTTCACAAGTACGCGCATTATGCCCGGGCTTGTCGCAACTGTTACACTTTCGTTCCTTCGTTTGAACATTTTTGCGACGATTACCTTCAGCCGCTGTTGGCTGCGTTTTTTTACCATCACCTTCCTTTTCGGCCAAAAAAGCTTATCTTTTTTATATAGTAAATATTTCTCCTTTTTAAAAACGTTTATTTTTAATTTTCCGACGTTTGCTTAAAATATAATTCGTTTTACGCAATTAGGCGGTTTCTTTTCGAAAAAAGTATTTTCGTATAAAAATAACAAGTTATTTTTTATTCAAAAATTAACCGATTTAATTATTTTTGTTTGCGAGTTATCTTAATAATTTTTAATCTTTCTTTACAAGTAACGTCCTTACCTTATTGCTTCCCGGATATTTTTAGGGGTTTTCGCAAAAAGGGAAAGAGTAAAATCGGCGGAGGTAAGCGGCAAGACGGTCGGTATAGGTATAACCGGAATTTCTAATTCGAAAAGAACATTATTAGGATCGAATGGAACAAATCCAGCTTTGGCGAATCCGGATTTGATATTATCGGACGTTATGGCAGCTTTAAACGCGTCGTAGAAACCGGCGAGGAAATCTTTTTTCGCGATATAAGTATAGTAACGTCGTATTAAACCTTTAATATAAAGCGAATAAACGCACTTTAAAACGGAAAAGTAAGAAGCGTTAAAAGGTTAAAACCGATAGGAAAAATACGTAAGCATATAAAGCGTAATAATATCGTTATTCGCGTAGTATTCTTCGAATTCGATCGAATAATAGCTTTCGTGGCCGTCGAGGATAAGGAAACTTTTGGTTCCTTTCGTACGCGTTCGTATATATTTGTCAAAGTATTAAATTTATTTTAAACTTAATTCGTTTATTATTTAACTATTATAACTGGTACTAACCTTTTAATCGACTGGTAATAATCTTTTCGATACCAGGAACTAAACTAGGTTTTTCCCGCTAATATAATAAATAATAGTAAAGCCCAACTTTGCGAATTAATAACTTAAATAACTATAACCCATTCCCGATTACCTTATTAAGCTTATCTAGGCTTTTTACGATTTTTAGCATTTGTAATTACCATATCGGATGCTATTAAAAACTTTATTAAAAAGTTCGTCTCGTTAAAGTTATATATATCCTCTTTTATAATACCGTATTTTACGATTATAGCCCGAACAAATTCGAACCATTCACGAAATATATCTGGATCTTCGCATAATACCCTTTAATAATTAACTTTTCGATTTAAATACGTTTTAAGTTTTTCTTACCGTCTGACAAAGTTCGACGCCTATTTAACTCCGACGCGTCCCGTAACGCGTTAGGCAAGCAATATATTAGCCATATTTTCAACGTACTAAAGCCGGACAAGAAACGCTCACGCATCTAGATCAAGGATACGGTCGACAATCGAAGTTTTTTCGGTCCGCGTTAATTTTCGCGATTTGGCTATATAGTCGCTATAAAAAGGTATATCGGTATATCGTCTATACAAGGTAAATTAGGCGACTTCATAAATAAAACTAAGTTTCGCGTAACTAAGTTTCGGGTCTCGTTTTTTAGCCTGAATAACGAAGTTCATTCTCGCTTCTTTTATAAACCGTTCCATATTGTTGTTGTTAAGAAATGGGCAATTGAAGTTAGGTGGTTAGAATGTGTTAAAAATCATCCGAGGTGCTTGTCCGTCCGGAGTGCTTGTCTGTGACGTTATAGTAAATCCGAATATTTTTGATTTTTAATAACGTCCTACACAAGCGAGCGAGCCACACAAGCGAGCGAGCCGTATTTTGGCACTTCGCAACAACAAATTCAAATAACTTAACAACAACATATCGCATTGATTAAAATTAATCGGATTCTTCTTCGCTAGACGTATCTACAGCTTCTTCACAAGTGCGCGCATTATGCCCGGGCTTGCCGCAGACGCGATACTTCCGTTCCTTGGTTTCAACCCTCTTGCGACGACCCCCTCCAGTTGCTGTTGGCTGTATTTTTTTATCACCCCCTTCTCTTTGGGCCAGAAGAGCTTGTCCTTCTTGTATAGTAAGTATTCCTCCTTTTCGAAGACGTTTGTTTTTGGTCCTTCGACGTTTGCTTAAAATGTGATTCGTTTCGCGTAATTAGGTAGCTTCTTTCCGAAGAAAAGCATTTTCGTATAGAAGTAATAGGTTACTTTTGGTTAAAAAATTAACCGATTTAATCATTTTTGTTGGCGAGCTGCCCTGGTAATTTCTAATCTTTCTTTGTAAATAACGTCCTTGTTTCGTTGTTTCCCGGATATTTTTAAAGGTTTTCGCGGGAGGGGAAAGAATAAAACCGGCGGAGGTAAGCGGCGAGATAGTCGGTATAGGTATAACCGGAGGAACTTCCAATTCGGAAAGGACGTTATTGGGATCGAATGGAATAAGTCCAGCTTTTGCAAATCCGGATTTGATGTTGCCGGACGTCATAGCAGCTTTAAACGCGTCGTAGAAACCGGCGAGGAAATCTTCTTTTACGATGTAGGTATGGTAACGTCGCATTAAGTCTTCGATATATCGCGAATAAGCGCGTTTCAAAATAGAAAAATAAGATACGTTAAAAGGTTGAAGCCGATACGAAGAATGCGCGGGCATATAAAGCGTAATAATATCGTGATTGGCGTAGTATTCTTCGAATTTTATCGAATGGTGGCTTTGGTGGCCGTCGAGGATAAGGAGACGTTTCGAGCCTTTCGTACGCGTCCGAATATATTTATCGAAATGCTGAATCTATTTTAAACCTAATTCATTTGTTGTTTAGCCATTATTACTTAATGCGACTTTTTAATCGGCTGCTGGCAATGGGTTATCGCGGTACCAAGATTTAAGGTAATTTTTCCCCGCCATAATGATAAATGGCGGTATAGCCCAACCTTGGGAATTAATAACTTAAATAACTGTAACCCATTTTTTATTCCCTTATTGAATTGGGACGGGGTGATTTGGTCCTGATCAGTGTATATTTTATGGGAGTGTTACGATTGAGCCCGCGGTTCAAGAGATAATAATGGCAACGTAAACTGTATTATGTGGTGTTGAATCCATGTATAAAACGATGATAAGTGTCTCCTCTTTCTGGGGTTGCGCCTAGCGAAAAATGAACTCCTAGAAATACATAACTAGTAATAACTAATTAATCGGCAAAGCCATGTACCCGGCTTTGTACCTTATACCATTTCAACCCTTTTTTCTTAAGATAAAATCGTCCTCGATTTATCTTAAAATATAAATACTAACGTAATTAACTTTTAACGCCATAGGTAAAAAAACATACTTAAAATATATTAATTAATTTAATTAGCGTTTACGCGGCTTATCCTTCATCTTTCTTAATTTAGAACTTCGTTCTTAACGTTTCGCCAATTTATCCCGTTATTTAACCCTCTTTTTATCCTTTTAAATTTTATCCTACTTTATCTTCTTTACGATCGAATCTTTATACTTAGGTTAACTAGGCCAGCCTTACGGAAAATATAATTTAGGTTATTTTTTTATAATCTAGTATATATTTCTTAACTATTTATATGATATATTATATTAACCCTTTATTATTACTTGAGTTTTTTAATTATTAAAGGATAATCGTAATTTATATTTCGGCTTAAATAATAACTTTTTAAAAATCGGATGGGATTAAGTAATTTACGGAACAAGAAAAAAGGCATAAATACTTTAAAAATGTCGCAGAAAAGCACCCCCCTATAGAGCCCATTAGAGCTTCAGGGATCATTCGGGACAACGTTGTCCCGTTCCGAAGCCCTATATCAGTGGATCACCCACAACTAGTGGGATCACCGTTTCTAGCTTCCTAGATATCAGACAATATCAGCATATCCTCTGAAGAGCTGTGCAGCTGCTCCCTAGTAAGTGTGACAAAAAACTTGTCCTAACTAATTAGTAGGTATATAAGGTTAAGAAATGAAAAACTTAATAATTAATATCTTAATTAGCGGGTTACTGGTTCCTTTAATCGGTTACTTTATTGGTCGTAATCGTTTACCTTCCATAAGATGAGGTGATTAATCGGACTCCGGATTATCGGCCTTCTCTAGATCGTCGATTTTTTTTTAATAATAAAAATAAAGATCTTCCAGGCCATAATCCCATAAGCCTTTTAATATTATCATCATCTGGTTTTAAACCTAGGTACCCTTTAATCATATTAATTATCTTAAACTTTATAATAATTTCGCCCTATTTAATCGGTTCGTCGAGGTTATTATCTCCTTATTTTAAAGGATTACGCGTAATAATATAAAATACATAAATTATTCGTAAACCGCAAATATAATATCTAACCTCGGTAAATATCCTTACGATCGTTATATAAATAAAAAAATTATTAAATTCTGATTTTATCCAGGCCTTTTAATATAATTGCAATAATAATTAAATACGGTTAACCGTGAAATAAATATCAAATATTAACATTCAACGCTTTAATCGGATATATAATATACCAACGTAATAACCTCTAAATCCCTTACCAATTTAAAATCTAATATAAACAATAAACCAAACATATTCTGGGTTTATAATTTTGATCAATTCTATAACCTCGCTAGGGACATATCGGGCTTAACCGTTAAAAATTATTTTACCGGCTTTAGCAATAACGGCCAAAATGTTTTAAGGTATATCCAGGACGATTAATTGTATAAAAGTAATAATATGTTGAAAACGTAAGTAGGTATAATCCATCAAAATTATAAATGTTTGCTATAAAAAAGCTACCACGAAATCATGCCATTCTTTACTAATCCAATAAAAGAATGAAGTAATATCTCTTTATAAACGTTTACCGTTCTGATTAAACGGATAAATAAGGATAACTTAATTAAAACGGACTTTCGGGGTGGCTTATTAAATAAAATAAAAAGTAGAACTATTATTATACATTTTACGAAATAACTGCATTATGTTATCTTTTTCCCATATTAATATGTTAACGATCTAAGCAAATTTTTCGGAATTCGACATATTCAGCTTTTTAAAGTTCTTATCTTCATTCTGGCTGGTACGCTTTTTAAATGATAACATAATAACTATGGATAAACCAATTAAGATATTAAAATGCGAAAATAATAATAATTTATAACTTAAAAACTTAAACGATAACTAAAGATATACGTAATATGTAAGTATATATATATATATCTAAGTATATAAATATACAGGTATTAAAATGTTAAAATCGAAATTATATAAATGCAGGAAATCGTTAGGAATTAATAACAATTTATATGTAAAACTAATTAAATACGACAAGGTTAATATACTAATTTTTTGATTAGAAAAAATATACGCCAAGGAAATGCTAAAAAATTCCGTCTAATGTTATATGGGAAGATATCGTCGCCGTTACGTACTTTAATCAATTATTTGCACCTATACTTTTTTTTTATTACCATACCAACTTTTCCCTTCCGATTATATTTTTCAAATAATATAAAACTTTAATATTTACTTATTTATTCCCAAAATACTTAATTAATATTATTATTATAAGTTTCCGTTAATCGTTAAATCCTTATAATACCTTAAGTTTTCGTAAAAATACAAATCCTGGCGAATTAATTAATTTAATAAAAAAAATCATCCATTAAAAAGTTACCCGGTCCAGGTAATAAGTAATCTAGTAATACTTAATCTGTTCCTTCCCGTATTAATCGGAACTTCCGTAATTTCGATAAGATTTCCATTATTCGTTATGTAAATTTAATAGCTTCGAATTTATTATTATTTTTCAAATATTTAACCAGACGTATCGATAAGGTTTTGGTTATTAATTAGGCTATTAAGCCTTTATATAACCCTAATAATATTCGTAAGCCCCAAAATCCTATATACCATTAGGCGTTTATCCATAACTTGGTTTTTGCCTTCCAATATAGGTACCGTAATGCTGCAGTTTCTCAGAATTATTTACCTCCTAAAACTCCTGTTATGGATAATCTATTATTAAAGATACCGTACCTATTATTATCGAATATTATGCCATTAATCGAATTACTAATTCCGGGGCCGGATTTATTTATGGATATTATTAATTAACGATTAGTTAGTCGTAGGTTAATATCCTTAGCTTCTTATATGCCTATTAGTTCTCGACCTTGTATTATAATTTCGTTTTTAACTTCGTTAATTCCAGCAGGATTTCGGATTATTAATCGGGTATCCGGCTTATTCTTTAATTTGGATTTATTTTAACTTCTTAAGATTAAGCTTAACGATAAGGACGTAATAACCAAGTTCTGGAATAATTATAGCCGTATCGAACGTATAATAATAAAACATCTCGAGGTACGTATTATCTCTATCTGGTACCTGTTTTAGGAAAATGGTATTAATTAAATATAAATGTTTAGAATTATGTTAATCAACATTATTAGTAGCTTTGCTAAAGGTTGGTACCATAAATGGCGAATTGTCGGGGAGAACTTCTGGGTTGTAGCGGGTGCTTAATTCAATGTCATTACTATGCTGGCTGATTAAGAAAGAAAGCCTTTATCGTATTCTGTATACGTTGAAATTATTCGGGGTGGACTTATAGGTTCGTTTATGAACTTATTATCTAAGGATCCTCGGTATGTCATTAGTTTGTTTATTTAAGTATTTGAAGTGCTTAACTTAGTTCCATGTGAATTATGTAAACGACGATATAAAGGTTTTAAGCAGCTTGATTAGTATGGTATGTTCTTATTCTTTAGGTGCTGGTTAATCCCTGGATTCCATGGAGGGTTTTGCGGTAACTATGTCGGGTTTGTCGAAGGTTATAGGTGTACATTCCGGGATAATCGGTTCGATTATTTAAAGGCCAAATACTTGCAGTTTCCTTAGGTTAAAGAAGATATCCGTCCAGAGGTTTGTCCAGTTATTAAGGCATTCGATGGGGGCCGCTTTCGTTTAATGGTTAAAGGACATATTTCTAATCCTCGGTACTTGACAGAGACCCGGTCTTTCAGGTCTGGAGGTACTGATCAGTTGTAAAAGAGTATGGGCGTCATGTAAGACAGTCGTGGGCAAGGTGGTAGGAGACCGAGGGGAAACCCTCTCGGGTGTCTCACTGTCGTCCACAACTACGTAGCCCTTCAACCGACCACTAGGTATTTAAACCTTAATATTAGTTCTTACAGGCTTTGAAGTTTTAGGCTGCCAATCTTCAGGTAGCTCGACCTCCGTAATATCTAAAATATCTGATATAGCATCTTCTAATTGATCGGGTAATGGCCTTATCCAGTCGTCTTTATGTAAGTCTATCGGCTTTTAATATCCTTTTTTATCCTTTACAAATTACTTTAATTTATTAATAAGGAAGGTTTTTTGTAATTTCGTTTTATTAATTTCCTTCAGGTAATAAGTACCTTAACCACTAATCTTATTAATTAGGTACGGTCTAGTCCAGCGGTACTTCAATTTTATATCCCTGGATATGTTAATATATCTTGGTATGTCGTATAAAAGTACCAGGTTATTTATTTGTAAAAGTCTGTTTTTTATTTTGTTTTTATCTTTTTCGTTTGTAAATTTGGTAATTTTACGTTTTTGATTATTAATTATTTTGGTAATCTTAGCTATATCCTTAACCTTTTTTTCTAGTAATCGAATTTTTTATGCAATTAAATCTTCCCTTAAAATATCAAGATCCCAATTTATAATACGCTAAATCGGTAATATTATTTCGATTAGTAGGATTGCTTTTTAACCGTATAACAATTCGTAAGGACTAAAACCATAGCTTTTAACGGTTGTGTTATCAGCGAAGATCATTTTTGGCAGAAGCTTAATCCATCCTTTGCTAATGCCATTCGTCATTTTTATTAAACCTTTAGCGATCGGGATATGTCCTTTTTCAACTAAACCTTATCGCCAGATAACATACGCAGCGTTAACCTTCCTTTAAATTTTAAAAGTATTATAGGCTTTAATAATTTCGCCCTTATTCTCAAAGCCTCCGTTTATCTTAATCTTGATCGGAATGCTATATCAATAAAAGATATACTTGTTTAAAAAGTTTTTAATCGTAGCTGATGTAATTAAACGTAAAGCTTTAACTTTTAGGTAACCGGATAACTTGCATCTAGCCTTAATAATAACCTTATAACCGTTATTATTAGGTATAAATTACATATCGATTATCCAGATAGCAATTATGTTAATAAGCTAAAAAAAGCCGTAGCTTTTTTCGAAACGCTGATTAGCAGCTTTCTGGTATTTCGGATACGCAAATACCGCTTTTCGAATTTGTCCATATATTCTACGTTAATAATAAAAAGCTGTTATACGTTAATAGGTCGAATTTCGTCCTTTATAGCCGTAATCCTTATAACATTACCTAATTACCGCGTATTACTTTTGTTGGTTATTAACCACTTTACGGGTACCGTATCGCTTATTTACCTTACGTTAAAGAATCCCGTCCTAAACAAAATGATTTAAAGTTTCGGCCTTAAAAGCCGTTTTCTTTTTTTTCGAAGTATTTCGTAATTAATTAGGAAAATTTAATATTGTTAGGAATTTCGCATATTTTTATAACTTTTTAAATTAATTTTTAATAAAAGGTCCTTATTTTTAATTAATTACAGTGGGTATTATAACTGTATTAGTTAAAATAAAATTAAGCCGAATAACGTTTAGCTGGATATTAATAAAGTTATTAACTTTTCCCTTCCATTAATTGTTTAACGTGTTAAAGGTTTTAGGTGGCTTTTTTGATAATCCGTCGGCAGCTATGTTCTTTTTATTAAGAATATATTTAATTTCGAAATCGAACATTTTTATTTATACAACCTAACGGGTAAAAAATGCTTTAAGTAAGGAACTTATTAAGTTATTAATTTAGGCTATTAATATCTTAATATCGGTTTTTAATACAAATCGAACTTTATAAATATAGTTTCGGAATTTCCTTAAGATTTTAAAAATAATTCGATATTTTAGCTTACTAACGTTATAATTTAACTTAACACCTTTTTAAGTACCACTTTCGAAACGCGCGGGATATTCGATTTTATTAATTATTTATCCGAAAATACTTTTAAAACCTCGCTTATTTACGTTTATCCTTATAATAATTTTTCCTGTTATAAGGTTATAATTTAAAATAATTAAGGTCGGGGTTATCGTAATTACTTTCTTAACGTTCTTTATCGTTTTATCCTAATTAAAACCTTAAACGAAAAGTTAATTCTTCCGGAGTAATTTTATAAAAGGTTTAACCTTTATGGCAAAATACGTAACAAAAATCCGATAATAAACCATAATACCTAGGAAAATTCTAATTTCCGAAACGTTTTTATAAGGTTAAATTTTCAGGTTTTTTTCTACCTTAGCTATATTTAAACGGCGATTATTTATTCCATAAAAAAATCCGATTATAACTATGATTTCCTAACATTATTAAAACTTTTTCATACTAATCGAAGCATTAATAAACTTATAATTAAATAAGGTCTTATCAATATTAACGATATGCTTATAAATAAATCGCCGAATCCCTGGAAAGATTTTTTTATTATCGTATTTTATTTTTAAGCCTTTAATTCCAACGTCGTCGACAAATGGGCGAACTATGTTAGGCATTAAATCGTTTAAAATCTTCCCGACTATACGACAAAAGTAAGCCATAAAGTTGGTAAACCTTATAAGCATATTAATGTACTTAAGCAGTCCTAAAGGTATTGCAAAAGTGGTTAGATCTTTGCTAACCGGGGTTAATATAACCTGATCATAACTTGAAAAGAAATCCATTAAAGTAATTAAAAAGTATATGGCAAAATCCGTAAAGAATTCGTTATAGTTTTCTGGTATAAAGGCGTTTCGCAAAGTAATAACGTTCAACTTTGTCGTAAAGTTAATTAATTGCAGTTTATTATTCTTTTTCTGCATAAGGAATTAAGCATTTTTATACGCGGCATAAAACTGTTTGAATATTCCTTTTTATATTCGTATTCGCAATACCTTGATTAATTTATTTTTAAGGTTAGCCGGCATAGTTATGCCCTTAATTTATTACGTCTTATAAAGGATTATTCGGATCTTATAATTTAATGCGATATTGGATTTAACTTTGCCATATTTCTGCCAATCCCAGGTTAAGGCAGCCTTTTTACGGAATAACATCTTTTTAAAAAAGGCTTTTTCCGTACGGGTAAACTTGTCGCCTAATTAATTAAGAATAACGTTGGTCCTTTTTTCTATAAATCGGGTTCCTTGCGGCATGGTAATAAATTTAGGGAATAAAACAGTTAACGAAATACCAAGTTCGTCGGGTTTTTTTTCGCTTTAATTAATAACTTACTAAACCTCCTTAAGCTTTTTAACCTTCCAGTCTAGGTTTTTAAAAGGTACTAATTTATTAAGTAATACATTATCGATAGGAATTACCTTTTTTTATTTCGGCTTGTATATCGTATTAATCTGCATGGTACGGTTTTTGTTAATTTTTTCTCGCATTTTTTCCCATAAGATTCCGTATAAGGCGTATGCAAGTTCTTTATCGTTAAACTATCCTAACACCGTATTTCCAAGTTCCAGCTTATCTCCTATAGCTTTTTAAATGGTTATCGGATCCTAATTAGTACAGGTATTATTAATCGAGAAGATATACGGGCCCGTAACGTATTCATTTATCTCTTCGCTTATAAGCTTGCTTTCGCCAGTAAAACGGCTTATAAGTTTACCGGCTTCTTTTTTTCTGGCTTTTTTTTAACGCGGATATTGCGAATAACCCTTCCAGCTAGGATTAACGGGATAATAATCTTTATCGAACCAAACTTTAAGGTTTTTTTTATCACTTTCGGGTTTATATTAAATGTTATTTTCGATTTGGCCATAAAGTTAAATCCAAGTATCAGCGGTTGTGCGGCGAAATGATCGTTAACAATAAATATAAGGATGGTAATTAATCGGCCAGCTAGCCAGATAGGTACCTCGACAATACCTTCGAATGAAGTCCTTTTTTGCGAATTAAAGCCCATAAATAATATTCGTATCTGTCGCATTACTAGTCCATATCGCTTGACGTATAAGGTGACAATAACGCTCGATTCGGCTCCTATGTCGATAACTTCACTAATTAGGTTTTCGCCGCCTCCATAACCTACCCTGACTGCAAACCTAAATAACGGGATAATATATTTAACCGGGTTATATTATTATACCGATAAGACCTTTATCTTTTACTAAATCTCTAACTTATACCCAATATTTATAATTAAAATCCTAAGGGTTTTTTTCGCTTTTAAAGATTCGGATCCTTTTACTTTAGCTTCGGTTATCTTAATCGTTTCTTTACTTTTATGACTAAATGCTTTTAAAGTCTTAACAGCCATAAAATTTTTAAAAGCCTTGCCGAAATCTGGATAAACCTTTATTAATTTTAACCAGGTAATTTCGAACTTTTTTTTAAAGTTCTTACGGATCTTTTTCTCCTAAAACTTAATAATATGTTCGTCGATTAATCCTTCATAATTAAGAGTGTCATCGGTTTGGACAGTACTATCTGTGTCAGATATAGGGGACATCAGTTGTGTTGTTGTATTATGCTAGATACGTGTGCTGTTGCACGCGTACAGCGTTAAGTAGCTTAGCCACGGAACATGTATGGGCC
>QJNU01000398.1:0-71080 GCA_004154915.1 Monosporascus ibericus
CGTGGCTTCGTTTCCAGAGCTGGATCTTCGAAAGCGCTTGCTTACCTCTCCTTGCATATCTTTCAGGGCGTAGGCCTGGGGAAATCCCCCCCCCCCCCCCCCCCCCCCCCCCGGGCAGCCAGTAATAACAAGCATCGTAAAGTGAGTGAGCGACATTCCTAGCAGAGTGAAGACTGTGAACAAGGCATCGGAGATGGTCCAGTACCGCGGCGAGATTATACTTGGGTATTAACGGAAGGACTTGGGGGGGGCAACCAAAAGAGTATCAAGGATGCTGATAACAGATGTCTTTGGGTCCAAGTCAAGATGCCGCAAGACTAGGTATTCGAGTTTGGAAGAGGTTTCTTGCTGTTTATCCATCTGGTTTTGCAGAATAAGAACTTGGCCTTTGCAGATGAATAGTATCGGGGTGGTCCCAAAACAAAATTATATGTTGAGATGATTCCCTCTAAAGAAGACGAGGTTATCAGATCTCTTGTGTCGAGTATGGCAAATCCCGACCTGGCTTGCCACGTCTGGAGTGTCATCCAGAAGACGGGTCCAATTCTCGAAATCGATCGAAACAAAAAGTACGTCGCGGCCGCAGTCGCGGTCGCTATCAAGCTGCGTATCTCCTGAGTCGGAAAGTCCAAGACACTCGTAAAGAAAGCGCAGGCTATCAGCTGCGGTGGTTGGTTTGAAGGCCTTGATATACTTATTGCGCTGCATTTGATATGGGATGAGACTGATGGAGTTAGCCAAAATATGCCAAGTAATCCATAGACTTGACTGACCTCGACGTCTTGCTTTCGGGCTCTGTATTGTCTTATTGTTTTGGTGCCGTGGGTTGTTGCGGTCGGCCTTGGAAACCTTCGTGGATGAAAAGCTGGATGGAGAGGTATCACGGATCACTTTTCGCATCGTGAAGACTACATTTGGAGAATTGTGGAAAATGTCACACACATAAATAGATATTGGGTTGGTCACCAGAAAGTCTGGTGCACGACTATCTAAGTATCCGATCGCTGCCAATTATATCCCGAACGAGACTACTTTGATCAAGAAAGCCCGAATACTCATATACTTTTACTATTAACTATTAACTTATCGAACAGCCCCGTCGGCCAAATCATTATTTGATTCCATGTTCTGGCTGCTGGAAGTAAAGCCGGCTCATTATTGCTATCGCGGCTGAGCATTCTAGGTAACTTCGAGAGGGTGCCTGGGCACGCTCTTCACTGATCCCCCGATCTGTCACTGCCCACATCGGCCCCAACTAACAGCTTGTGGTGGTACAGGGTATGGATCGGGTAAGCTAGCTCCCGAGCAGGTTCCGAGAAGGCACACACACACACACACACACACACACACACACACACATATATGGCGCTGCAGGTCTGGCCTCGTCAGTAAACGCCTTTCATTATGAGCAGTTGAGAGTTCCGAAATAATCTGGAATTTTCCGGGAACATCTTTTTTGCTTTCGCCGCGGGTTAAAACTAACAGCGGCCACCCTGTCGCACGCGTGCGTGCGTGCGCATCACGTCGAATACCAGTGGCTCCGTCTGGTTTCGCACGGCCGTGGGCGATGACCACTCACGGCTGGCGCGGCGCCCCGCGGGCTGCTACATTTTGGGACTGAAACTCGGTGGAGATCGCACGGCAGAGAGGCGAGGGAAACCTTTCCCGACGTCTACGCTCTTTCTTCCCTGTCGCATATCTTAGCAAGTGCAGCAGCGGCAGGCAGGGGAGCGGGCTCACAAGAAGTACAAGGGGGGAAACAGGAAGAAAGAGGAGTAAAGAGTGAAAGGTCTACAACCAGAGAGGCGCGCGGCATGAATTACCGAGCCGTCCCTGGACCCTGAGGGAGACGGGCCGGCTCCCAGAAGCGCGAGAGGCGCCTCCCTTTTCACTTTACCCCTACGCCGCAATCCTCACTGGTGACGGCCCTAAACTAAGAAACTAATGTAGGCAGGTAGATACAGCATGTCACTAATCGGTTTAGACTTCTTTAGAGGCCGATGCTCATTTACTCCAGGGATCCCATGGACACTGCAGGTAGGGGGGCTGCACGGCATGGCTTTGGCTTCCCATCGAAGTTGACATTCCCCCACCCTGAGAGGGTTCCCGGATACTGTAGGCGCGGTGGGGGGGTTGGGGCGGGCTCGCGATCTTCACCCTCTAGGCCCTAACGGAGGCGCGTCATTTACTTGCCTCGTGCGCCCACTTCCCGAGCTTTTTTGCCTAAATCGTGGGTCAGCCCGCCAAGACTGCTAGCCAACAATGCCCGCTTTGGAGTAATAGCGACATATCACGATGATGTGCCTGGGAGATGACAGTAGCTTCGTGCGTTTTGTCGTCCTTGGGTGGAGGCACCCAGTGGCCATGGCTCCGGGGGGACCGGGCCATCGTTGCTGATGTAGATTCGTACTGGTAGCTCTGACACGCTCGTTGCTGCGAGGAATACCATGTTGCGTCAAGCTAAGAGTACCTAGATCCTCGAAGTGACATAAACTTTACCCTGTACATTTCATCCGTGCACTTACACGAACCTAGAAGCATACCTTTGCCCTTGCGCTAATGGTCTTCGGAATCATGTGTCGTCCTTCGTACTGTTCTGCACTCCTTTGGCCGGGGTAAGCGCCTCTCTCGCGCCGGCGAGGTAGTGGTGTTTAGATCTCGATCTCGATATCATCATAGGCGGCCAAACAGAGATCCGAACCAAGGCCGATGATGCATCCACTGACAAGCTAATCGTGGACGCTTCTTCCGAATGGCTTGATACGATGGCTTTCACCTTTCGGGGTGTCTCCGATGGGTAATTCTTCCCATCCGAGCCCGTAGCATCGGTGAAGAGCCTCGAAACATCGCGTCCAGATGCTAAGTCATTTCGGACCCGTTTGGTAATACTTTCCGGAGTTTCCCAATAATAGTATAAAATGGGTACCGATTCGTGCCCGTGCCAAGGAGCTGCCCTTCCTCCGTCTTCATAATCAATGGAGTCATGGCAGTGTCACTGGTTACTCAGGTATCATAAAACGTATATGTAGTACCTAGCCCGCCACTAACAGCGATATAAGGGCAAGTTCTGCGCGAAAACAAATCTAGATGCTCTTCATATATGTGGTGGACGTTCTCAGCTAAATCATACACGACGTATACTACCTGTTCGACATGATATCGCCTACCAAACCTCCGGTCCTTATTCACAGGACATTTCTCTAACATACCGAGTGCGAAAGCGCTCTTCGCATAGGCCGGCGCCGGCCCGCCTGTAACCTTTTCCTGTCCTCCCGAATGCTAGGAACAAAGAAGAAAAACGGAAGGTTGGAGGCTTGGTTCTTTCCCTCTGGACAGCGCCCCCTTCGCATAAATGCGAGAATAGAAAAGGGGTGAAAGCGTTTGGCGTCTGCCACTCGGACTCCTTCAAGAGCCACGCAGATGAAACATCTAACCATCCCGAGCCTCGCTTTTCAGGTATCAAGTAGCCCCTGAAACGCCAGGTAATAGAATATGAATACAAAAAATAGAAGGGAAAATGAAAATGAGAGACTCCGGGGGCATATATAGCGACGGCGTCGGCGAGGGATAGAACAGGTAAACTACGACGCGCCCGTTGCTGTCGACGCTCTCAACGTCGGATGCCAGTTATTATTTGCCACTTGAGCCGGCGAGACAAGGCCGCAGAGATTGACCAGTGGAGCAATGGTTGAGTCTTAGCAACCTCATATCCACTCCTCTCTGCCTCTCTTAGCGTTCGAGTAACCGACGGATCCTAAGAGGCGCAGGCACCGCAACGCTCCCGTCGGAGGTGATGGCTCTCCCGGGCGTGTTGAATCCGACCCCCTTGGGACTTATTATCCTCCCTCTCGAAGGAGACGCGGTGCCAGGAGGGCCGTAGACGCTCGGGTCGTAGACACTCGGGCTGTAGACGGTAGGGCTCAGAGTTTGTGGTGGTGTTTGCGCCACCGTCGGAGACGATGCCGGGAGCGGAGGTAGGCTTTTCATCGTCTCCGGGTATGGGCTAGCGTTGCCGGTACTTGGGTTTGGTATCATCGACCCTGCATGCCGTACCCCGGTGAGCGGACTCGGGCGCTTTGAACCCGTCGACCCCAGCTTGTTAGGGCAACCCAGGCTGTGGACTCTCTCGGCTTCTCCCGATGCCTTGCCCGCTAGATGCCCTATGTCGTCGATATTCGAAAAGCGCAGCCCGATCTGGACAGTGGCAGTCGACGCTAGCGAAGAGTCTCTCCGGTGGTGGCCGCGGCTTCCGGATCCTATGTGGGCCGGCGGCATAAGGCTGCTAGTGGGATCAGGTACATAGAGAGATTTGGGCTCCGCAATGTCTGCGTCCGAGTTGGGAGAGTATGTCGTTGAGGGAAGCAGGGCTACCGAGCTCATATCCGGGTGGTTGTTCGGGAATAGTGAATAAGATGCCGGTGGCTTCTGGACGTGGGTGCGAGAGGGTGACATAGACATTTGGTGAGGTTCCGGGGCCATTAGCGGAAACCCTGAGTCGAAGGCCGTATGGGGTCTCAGCTGGTCATAATCACCAAAGACGCGCTGATTTAGGTTTCGGGATGTGCGGTTGTTTTCTAGCTCAAAATCGTTTCCTTCCTCCGCCGTGATGAACTTCTCCTGACTTTCAGCCGTGCGGAGAGGCCGAGGAGCAGGCACCAGCTGTACAATATGATCATTAAAGTCTACTGAGCAGGGTCCCCGATGCCGCATGTTCTGCTTGATCTTTTGGCATGAATAGTCTCCAATCTTGTCTTTAGGACCTATAGTCGAGATGGTGCTGGATCGAAGGAATAGGTAGAGACCGCCCGTCATAAGCCCGGAGACGTTTGCGACTACGCTGGAGACCATGCCTAGTGTCAAACTGGTTCTGCCTCCGCTGTCCATGGGGTCTGTGATTGATACACTGACGAAGAAAGGCACCATAAGCGCCTACAGATATTAGCATGGCCGTGGACATTAAAATAGGGTTTAATGAGACTCACGTTTGACAATACAGCCACGATAAGGTAATAAATCATTCTAGAGGCGCCTACCCGCTCGGAATTTTCGATCATCGAGTACTTTCTCAGTCTCATGTATATGATAGCAATACACGATGTCAAGACAAGGGCAATGATTGTAAGTATGACGAAGGCTCCTTGCGCCCATTTCGCAACGAACCAAAAGAGTGAGGCAAAACAAAAATTTGGGGCTGGAATAAAAACAGCAACCAGGCCAGTGATGAGGAGTAAAGCCATTATAAGCACAAGACAAACCACAACATCCCACTTGCCCCTCGAAGGAAACGGGGTCGTTTTGAGGCCTCGGACTGCGAGTTCAAGTCCGAATACTAACTGGATGTATGGGACGATGAAGATCGCTACGGTCAAATTAGTCTTGCCTAATGCGGACGGCAAACGATGAAGGACCAATCGTACCTGGCCACATAAACTGCGATATTAAAGAGCATCCGGCCTCGAACAAACCATCCAGACCATGCGCCTGAGAAACAGCGAAGATGATTCCTTGGATTGTGATACCCAGTGATAGAACCAAGGGGAAAGTTTCTGTCCCACGGATGCATCTGAATATATTCACTCTGTATGTTATCAGCTTTGTACGTCCACAGTGCCTACCACATGCTTCTCGACTCACTTTCGATTCCCTCTCGGATCCGACCTTTTGGCTTTGAGGTAGCAATCGAACAGGATGCCAGCTGCCGTCGCAAAAGCAGAAATCGTGTTAAAACTTGAAAGGATAATCGTGGATGTTCGTATCGACTTCGCCGCGAGGAACTTGAACTGGTTTATGGCCATAAAGGTCGAGTTGCCACCATAGGTCGCCGCAAACGATAGGTCCGTCATGTTACCCATTGTATTCATATTCCCTTGCCAGTCGCTATGCATGGTGCCAAAAATTGAACAATATCTTGCCTGAGCGTGTCGCGGACGGTTGGAGTCGACTGAGCGTAATAGTGGCGCCGAGCCTGGGGCAGCCTATAGTCTCTGTTCAATTCATCGAGCCTATATGAGACTGGTATACCGCCTGATAATCCTCATTGAGTGGCGATGTCATGTGGTGTTGATAGAACTAGAGGAGGGATAAGAAGAGGCAAAACGAAGAGAAAGGGGACTAAAGCCCGTTCACAGAACAGGTGAAACAGTTCTTGACCAGCAGATGGTGAGAAACGAAGAGGCAACAGCAGTCGCAGACTACTGGGACCATGGACGAGAATGCGTACCAGGCCGCAAGTCTCTTCAAGAAGAGATGGTGAAAGAGAAGAACGCACGACCCCGACGTTGAGCGGAAAGACACTAGTCCCTGAAGGGGCTTGCTGGCGATTGTCAATAATCCCCGCCCGGGTTAGCTGATATCCCTTCGAGCCAGTGGCCCATCCTGTGCGTAAGACAAAGCTACCACCCATCTCGAAAGCTAGAACCACAGGCTTGGCGTAGGAGAGGCGGTTCGCTACATGCTCGGCGATTGGCCCGAGGATGTGAAGAAACCAGATGGAATCCACCAAGATGAAGCTGTTTACAACGCCATTCCAAAAAGAATAGACCGACAAGGTAGCCTCTCGGAAAAGTCCTATGGACTAATTGGCCATTGAGCTGGCGAGAGCTGCTAACCAGAAGTAGGAACGGTTTCCCATATACGAAGAGGCGGTCTCAGACTCGTAGCTCGCGGTAGCCTCGAGGGTTCTGGAACATATGGTATGGTGGCAGGGTTTGAATCGGTACGATGCCGTAGCCGTAAGAGAGAATTTCTGGGACCACGGGGTTTGAAGCAAAGGTGGAACAAGTGGTGGTTTCGCCCTGCCGCGAAGAGATCGAGATAAGGTTAAGACCTGAGCCCCAGCAACTCAGGCTAGGGTAAAAAGGGTTTAGACTTGCGATGCCAAGGCTGGGGATCAAACGGCCCGGGACTAGATAAGACAATCCCCTGCAGGAGCGCTGCAGGAGTGCGTCACAACTTCAACTGTCTGAACGACGTACTTTTCAATAGACAGGCGTGTATGTGAGTGTCTGGATATTTGTGCCTGAGAGCTGGACTGGTTATCAAGTACGCCGCCGCATTCTGTCACAGTCAGTTGCATATCTTGTATCCAAATTGCTCCCGGTTCTTGCGGCAAGGCATCGTCTTTTTGTAAGCCAGCTCGTAACCTTCAGACAGGCACTGGATCCCGCTCTACGGATTCTGATCTCGCGGGAATCTCTTAGGCCCTTTTACCGGCGTAGGCCATCAGTTAAACTAGCGTGAGTAGACATTCTCTTCTTCTTGATACGTATTGGCTTGATACGCACACCATATAGGTTCGGTGTGGTGAAGCTCTCCGTGCTGACCAGACTTTCGTGTGGCCAGTATACGTAATGGGAATTATACGGCGATTGGCCGGTGGCGAGCCAATCTCGAAGCAAAGACCATACGTACGCATCCCCTGCCAAAAACGTGGCTGTGTACCGCTGTTAGCGGATGATGGGTGGTAGTCAGCAGGGTGGTAAGGAACACCTGTGACAGCGCCACGGAGCAAGGAGACAACCTAGTTCAACTATCCCCTAGAGCTTGATAGGTCCCTGATGCGAGTTTCCTGGCAAGGGCTGCGTGCGCTATAATGAGATTCTCCTCAGTATCGTGGATGGCTCTTGTCCCGGAAAAGTATTGCCCTGGAATTGATAGAAGGTGGCTAATATGATCTCGTTAGCTTTTTTCATCGGAAACCAAATACCTAGCGGTGGCAAGCCCTTCATACTGCCTCGTTAATATTACTCTCAATAATCTGATATCGGCTTAAGATTGAAGCTTGAAGAGATACTTCGGCAGCAGGCTACCAACCGAGAGCCATCATCTCCCTACCATGTGTGCTAGTCAATAATTGAATCTGATGAGGGTCTGATCTACGTAGGATTGCTCGTCCCGATCATTGTATCCTTGCTTTAGCCGACGGGAAGTATGTCGATCCGAGATTAGAGGATTCACGATGCCAGGGTTCACGATAAGCATTACCAATGCGCTGAATGGAGAATCCATGTGAGGATGATCTGGGACTTATCATAACCTGGGCAGGGTAAGCGGAAGTACCTGGAGTTCTTGACTGCTAAAGAAGCCCTCCACCCCCAATAAACATCTTATATTCCTCAGTGACATGGCCAGCACTATAACCGTGTTTCATTTGTTCCTCTCAAAAGCCGCCACCGGAAAATGTACGACTTTCTATTCGCTGCTGAAAACTGTCAAAGTCTGCGTTGCTCAATGCAAACCCGTGGTCTGGCTCCACTAATTGTATTCCGAATGGAATAGGGGGTTCCCTAACTTTCCATAGGTATTAACATCCAAACCATCAAGCAGGTATGCTTGAACTGCTTGAAAAAGTTTTAAGTTATTGCCAGTCGTTGTAGCTAGAGACAAGGTTCTCACGGATCCTATCTAGAACCATTAATATGATCGTAACACATTAGATGCATGCCTATAGGTACCTAGCGTTGGGACATCCGTCGTATCCGATTGATGGCTTACAAACTGCAGCGACAACTGTCTTCCCTGCTAGGGCATCGAAGGTCACGAAAAGCTTAGTGGGAAAGATATCGACTGGGCGGTTTTGAGCCGCTATTCTAAAATTGTTGGTGTTGCAGTGAGTTGATCTTCAACCGGAGAGATAGGCAATTATAAGTACTAAGTGGCCACGCGATACGAATTGACTTGTAGCTTTTACACGGGGTACTTACAGGTGCATAATATAAATCAGCATCTTAAAACGGAAGGGGGAACTTATGTAAGCATACATGCTAGCCCGATATGGGAAAAGCGTTATGGGAGGCTTAGCGCAACGACCTCACAGTGTTTAAGACTTTACCCATAACACCGTAGTCACTTCCTTCAACCCCGCTTGCCCTATCTAATGGACGGAGCGGGCGTCGAAGAACAGTCTGCCCGTTCCATCTACTGTATTGCTCGCACCGTAAGCCAAAGGCAGCCGCACCCCACCCCTAACCCTCACAAGCTCAGTGACCCGTGGCACTTTTCACCCACTGCTGAGTCCTTTTCCTCCCCCAAATCTAAGGTTTCGAAGCCGCCTGAGATCCAACGAAACAACCAACAACATCGGCTACCATCAATATTTACACTTCTATCCGTAAACCTCCTCTGACCGAACCATACTACCTAGGTAGCCAAGTTCACGATGTGCCCCAAGCCGTCCAACACGACCAGATTTAATTGCGCCCTAAGTGCCTGGTATTAATGATTGACGGCGGCTAGTAGTGCTTCGGCACGACGCAAACCGCTTTGTCTTTCACCGGTATAAGCCATCCTCTAAGCCGAGACTCTACTCTACCTGGAGCAGGTAGAATGACTCTCCGAGTATGATTTGGGTCACAGAGATTTATGCCAACTTTTGCGACGACCGCTACTCGCAATCTCAGTACCGCTGTTGCAACATTGCCTCCATCCGCCAAGTTCCAGAGGGCAGCCTCGACGCGTTGAGCCCGGCTGCGTTGATGTCCCTAGATACCGACCATTTTTTGCGTAAAGCTATCATGATTACTCGGGCTGTCGGACCCTGGTAACCTAGTTCCCTAATCGGTATTCGGAGCAGATTTGGTGGATAGGAATGATGCTGCAAGACACATTTACACCCCGTTGCTGGCTATGTCGACTCCAGGGCACTCGCTGTTTCTATTCGAAGCGCGTGGGCCGAGCACCACTTTTCTCTTTCAGATGTATTTTGTCCTACTTGTTCGGTGATGGCATGACGATCTGTCGCTGTCGCCGGCATGGGCTTTCCCCGCCACAGCCTTCACAACGCACTCGCCGAGTGCAAAGCGACCTAAGGCACCAACCCATTGCATATCTCTGACTTGACGGACAACCTGACAATGTGTCTGCAATTGAACGACGTGTTGCAAGGCTTCTCAGATAGCTTCACGTTATTGAATCTCTGCGGTCTTGTCGGAGGATTACCTTGTTGGGCTTGAGGGGTCCCCGCCGGATCAGTGTAATTGCCGTTACGAGCTTGAGGCCGCCCTAAGCTTATCGAGAGCGGCTCTTCCGGACGGGAAACACATCGTCTGTTTGAAGTATTGAAGAACGACTACTCTCTTCAGTTCATGTCTAATCCGTACGCTACTGTTACGGAGGCTAATGAGCTCGAGAAGGGCATCTGCGAGGCTGCTTGGCAGCGATGCCATGCACACAGGAACGAACCTGATCATCTATTCCGGTAGGAGGGGACTTAGCGAAAGCACGAAAATTAGGTAGGTTGCATGAGCCGCCGGAGGCTACGGCTTGGGGCCTCATCTAAATGGCATGGAATGGCGAGCGAAGAAATGACCCCAAGTCTGCATTACCATACAGGATTGGGGTCGAATCTCTGTTTGCTAAAGACATTGTTAGCCGTTAGGCGTATTTTGGGGGTATCAAAGTTAGTAAAGTTGCGCAAGGCCAGATGGTGTGGGGGGAATTTGCGTTAGAAGTGTCACGTAGATAGCCTCTTTGCTTCTTGCTTGATTACGTTTTCCTCGAACTACTACTATATGCTGCTACCAGCTAGCCAGCAAAGGTAGCATTTCCAGGCTGGGACAGGACGGTAGATAAGCCCGCAAAATCCGCGGCTGTCCAGCCTGGGGTTTGCCTTGAGGTTTGCTTGCTATCAATGGTCTTGATATCGATATCAGGTCCAGCTGACTCATGGGGTTACCAAACCTACCTAAGGTCTCGAGAAATGTGTCTCGGAGCCGGAACCGAAATTCCGGTGGGAGACATTTGAGTTTTGATTGAAACGTTAAGCCAGTCTCCGAAAGGCTTAAAAGTCGACTCAAACCGTCGAGAATTGAACGCAGCTTACCAGGAGAGGTCTTTACAGGAGGCAGCCTTTTCACTCGTTGTCCCATCTGGGCGGGTGTCAGGCGGACCTGGCTGAACTCAAACTGGCGGCCATTTGCAATACCCACAACCGCAACGACGCCGCCCCACGCAGGTGGCACTCGCTGAATTTACAGGGCATCAACAGCCTCCTTTCAGAAGGAGTCATCACCAACTTTTTGACAACCAGAAAATTTCGGGAACAGCCTTACCTAATTGCATCTACGCGATCAGCAGAGCAGGCGTTTCTTGAACGACTAAGGGACTCACGTGCCTCCTACAGCTCTGTTCTGGAAGGGAAATCAAAAAGTGAAAAGAGGGAGAACCACCGACAATCACCTCGGTATCCAGCACGAGCTGCAGCCACACCCCATCCCATCCGTCGCCCATTTACACGCAAGCTGTCCCTTTACTAATCAACCAGCAATTGGCTCATCACTGGACGAGGTTATCAGGTCGTGGTTGACGAGGCTGTTAATGAAGGTGCTCCGACCCTTATCCCGGCCATTACTCCCATAATTTTGCCGCCTTTTTGCTGGGTTTGGGGCTGCACTAAAGGGCCCGAAATGAGCAATGACTTGGGTCTGGATTGGGATGCTGATATGCATCAACCATCTCCATCACAATCGCGAGGCCGCCTTTCATCCCCCGCGCCAAATTTCCACAACAATTCTTATCACACATTGAACCCCCATCGACATGCTGCCATGAAGCGTGCCGATAGGAGTACCCACGTCGATGAGCGTGAAGGTCGAGGCAGCTTTGATCGGCCTCTTCGAAATCCAGCTTCTGGTTCGCATCATCACAAAATCCGGTCCCCGTCGCCATATTCGCGGCGGCCGCAAGGCTACAAGGACAAGGACTACCGTGACGATAGAACCGCAAAGGAAGCAGGCCCTAGGCCCCGCATTATTGAATCTAACAATCCAGGTGGTGATAATTACCACCAGGAAAGCACACGCGAAGTAGACTCGCGTCCTTTACGTGGCGAGCCTAATGATTTGGACAGAAATCGCCCTATTCCGACCTCCCCTAGACACGGACCCGCATCATCGGGGAAGAGGCGAAGAAGTCGGAGCCCTCCCCCTTTTCCACCAACGCGACCGAAGAAATCCAGACGTGACCGTAATCAGCGCAGTAGAGCGGAGAGAGGACCGCCCAAGAAACCTGGCCATTTGCGACACGAACGTCCGACATCGCCGTTTAGTGAACGGTCGCGGTCGCCCAACCAAAACCCTCGAGATTGGTTTGCAGATCGAGCTGACTTTTCTGGCCTTCATCGCAATCGCCATCGAAGCCGGTCGCCTCTTGGCCCCGTAGGAGATATTGATCGGGGACCGCTTCCCCCGTTGCACCCTCGCAACGACTTCCATTATCGGGACCGCAGTCGCTCGCCACACCCCAGCTCGCGACGCTCGTCTTTCTCGCGTACCCATTCGTCACCACTCCCTACTCGGCCGCATCCTGGCTTGACTGAAGTCGCCTTGCATTCCCATTGTTCGCCCACCCCATTCGACCCTTCTCGACCTGATCACCCTCCACGATCGCCCCGAGACCGTGGGTCTCGTCGCTCACGCAAAAGGGGGAAACGTCGTGACGACCCCAGATTACCCCAAGGCGTGGAATTCGCTTCAGGTGCAAACAGCGTCGAGGTTAACATGTCCCGGCGGGGAGGGTTTCGTGGTAGCCTTGGTGCACAAATGCCCCCGGTACACTCTTCCAAATCTCAATACAACGATCCGCAATATAGACAGTCCCCTCAGCATGCCACTTCAGGCTCATCATTCCACGGCTCCCCTGGATCACAGTCACCACACGGAAGTGGTAGAAATAGCCGGAATGGTCGAGCCCAATATTCTCCTAATGAGTATGCCCTATCCCCGACTCTTCTGCCGTTAGAGGCATCGCGCTAATCAAACATGCAGTCAACATCCGTCTGATAACCCTCAAGCCGAATTTGCACCCCCCGGGGGACCGCAGAGCCATCAAAACACAACCCAGTCACTCCCTTATCCTCCAACAGGGCCGATACAACAAGCGCCGGGATTCTCTAGAGCCGGTTTCCGAGGAAGTTTTAACCCAGCCGGCGGTGGTCATCGAACAGGCACTACACCGAATGGCGTGCAGTGGAACTCGAGCAATTCAGCAGATAACGCGAACGATCATGCAAGGCATTCGAGCAAGAATAGCCCTCTGAGCGACAGTCCTCACAATTCAGCTTCGAACGATTTTAATTCTTCTGTGGCAGCTGAGCACGTTGACAATGATGACCCCTTTAGGCCACCCAATGAGCTCCAGGCCGAAGACATGAGCATGGAGAATAAAGCTGCAAGTGAGCACATGCCCCCACCCGCTCGTGCACCGCCTACTGGCCCTGCCAACTCCAAGTTCAGCTTTGCGTTCAAAGCAACAAGCAAGGCTCCGGTTGCAACTCCTAAACCAGAAATATCCCAAAAGTTTAGCGCGGCACCTAGGAAAGAACCGCAGCCTATTGATGATCGGGACAGGAACTTGCCAAGGGACACGCCGAGAGGGCCAGCCTCTTCTAGATCGCGCGCAGAGGCCCGAGACGATTATCATCACAACCGACGTCATCCACCCGAACGGCGTGAGCGGCATGAGCGGCATGAACGGCATGAACGGCATGAGCGGCCTGAGCGGCTGCGGACCCGTATGGTCAAAAAGACTCATAAGAAGTTGAAGCCAAAGCCGCAACTCCCTGACGACCTCCGTGGATCCGATTCCGTATACTTCAGGAAGCCCGGTAACGAGTCTGTCATCGGCTCCGGCACGTACGGAAAGGTCTTCAAGGGCTTGAATGTGTACACCAAGAAGCTTGTCGCTTTGAAGAAAATCCGCATGGAAGGAGAGCGGGACGGGTTCCCAGTGACTGCCGTACGGGAGATCAAACTTCTTCAGTCCCTCAGGCACAAGAACATCGTGGAATTACTAGAAGTCATGGTGGAGAAAAATGACTGCTACATGGTTTTCGAGTATCTCTCCCATGATCTCACTGGCCTGTTGAATCACCCAACATACAAACTCGACCCGGCGCAAAGGAAACACCTTGCCATGCAGATGT
This sequence comes from Monosporascus ibericus, assembly GCA_004154915.1. Classification (NCBI taxonomy): domain Eukaryota; kingdom Fungi; phylum Ascomycota; class Sordariomycetes; order Xylariales; genus Monosporascus; species Monosporascus ibericus. The sequence goes on from QJNU01000398.1 coordinate 13,919, forward strand.
TTGAGGGCTTGGATTATCTGCATAAACGTGGCGTGCTGCACCGTGACATCAAGGCCGCCAACATCCTGGTGAGCAATGACGGGGTTCTGAAGTTAGCCGACTTTGGTCTAGCTCGATTCTACGCAAAGGCCCGCCAGTACGATTACACAAACCGGGTCGTCACCATCTGGTATCGGTCTCCAGAGCTACTATACGGTGAGACCCGGTACGGGGCCGCGTGCGATATCTGGAGCGCCGCCTGTGTTCTCGTGGAAATATTTACCCGCCACGCTATCTTCCCTGGCGATGGAGGAGAGATAAATCAACTCGAGAAGATTTACGCTGTGCTCGGGACACCAAGTAAGACGGAGTGGCCTGGATTGGTGGATATGCCTTGGTTCGAATTGTTGAGGCCGGGATATCGGAAGCCGAACCTCTTCTCAGAGAAGTATAAGGAAAAAGTGCCGGCTGCCGCATTTGACCTGCTTGCCGCTATGTTCCAGTATGATCCTGCCAAGCGGCCGTCCGCCGCTCGAGTCTTGGAGCATCCCTACTTCACAACGGAGCAGCCTCCGCCGCGACAGGCTACCGAGTATGTCTTCTTTGTGTTTTCCATTTTGGCGTAGACGACATACTAATCATTTGTTACAGACTCCAGGACATTGAGGGAGACTGGCATGAGTTCGAGTCGAAGGCGCTCCGCCGGGAAAAAGAACGTGAAGCTCGTAGAGCCAAAGAGGCTGCCAATCGTGACAGGGAGAAGAAACGCCCGTCCTCGTCACATGACGCACAGCCGGACACCAAGCGGCCCCACCTTGAAGGGCGCTCCCCGAATCTAAGTCTGCCTTCGGGGTCCAACGCCGTGCCCTCGAGTGAGGCTGTTGCGAGTAAAGCAGTAGTCAACTAGGAGCCGCTACGCCTTCCAGCTTCAGGGCCCACCGAAGACAGAGCGATTTCATCATCAACCAAGCGTCGCAGGTCGACGGCTGCTTGCCTATTCTGAACGTTTGATTAGCAGCATTCCCGAGGACCTGGCCAGCACCGCCTCACTCGAAGAGCCGCCCTGAGATATACTTAGCGAGTGTGCCCCTTACCTACTACATAACTGTTTTTAACCGTTGTCGGGGTATTACTTTTGATATTCATGCCTTGAGACTTGCATAATTTTGGGATCACGGGTGTTCTCCAAACTCTTTCACTCGATTCTCTCGGGGCGAATGGCTCGTAGAATAGGATGACGCTGCGTGTTGGGAGTCAGGGGTGGAGATATGCTATCTAAGCGTGCATCAGACGTTCCGAATGTGACGAAAGGGCCATGTACCTGCTAGCCGGACAGGGAGGAGAGAAAATCAATTAATCCGCGGCACGACCTGCACCCAAATGTTGTGCAATTTTCCTATTCTCGTATCTAAAGCCGAACTCCTCTGACATCTGTGCCAACTAAGTCTTCATTATGCAAGCCGTTCCGCGGGAACCCGGAAGATGCTGAGCCCTCTCTTAAATCATGGTGAAACCGGCGTTTCCGAACAAACTACTTCCAAACTCCTCTCGCGCTTTTCTTTCATATATAGAAATCTGATGCAGCGAGCTCAGAACGCGGTCCTTTGGGTATGTATGCCCATCGTCGCGGCGCTGGCCGGGGAACGACGACTCGCACAGCATACTGGAGATAAATCTTGACTTCGAGTAAAATCCAGCCGCAGGCTCCGTCCTAGCAGGCGGCTGCTTCAACAGGTTCTGCGCCCACCTCCCGCGCCCTACTCTCTGTTCATGAGGCGGCTCACTTTGTTTGACCCATGACCGACAGCAAGCCCGCCACCCGCCGAACCAGTTGTCGTTCGTACAAAAGGTCCATTATCGTCTGCTTGGATTAGAGTGTCTAACCGGCTCTGCACCGACATTGGAGTCAGTGAAGGATAGTATCGAGAGCGAGGCGTTGGCGTTCCCGCGCTCGTCTAAGTTAAGGCTGTCGACATTGGACGGCGACCGCTTGAGTCAGGGCCACTATGATACGCAGCACCTCGACTGGCCCGCCGAGCAGTCCTCTCCGGTCCCAGAACTCGGAGGCATTCTGGCGTCGGGCATTATTTGCCAAGTATTCCTCAAGTTTCTGGTGGTGGCATTTGAAACTCCTTTAGATCCGTAGGGTTCCGTTCAGGCTTCGACCATAATAGTTGGGCTACCTCTGATCACCTAGGATTGCCTCGTCGCTGCCACCCTTTTACATGTTCCAAGCGAAACTCCTTTAATGAAGTTCGAATAATCGTGGATTTCTTCCGTCTGGTTCTTAATAACCTGAAAACAACATGTGTATCAAATAAGTTAGCAGTTGGAAATAAGGTGGCTCAACTATTTTAGCCAAAACCTGTTCGCTGCAAATTGGCGGGGCTGGTGTTGCCCCTTGAACCAGCTCCAGGAGGATCGATGACTTACGCCACCTCCTATCTAAGCAAGCCGATGGAACCTTTAATTGTGACTTCTTGGAATCTGATATGCTGGGCTATGAATTTCTCTGTTCTATCTACATACTTGGTAGCCCTCGAAAGATTCCACGGCAACGGATCCAACCGGATGGGGTGCGGTGACCCTCCAATAATATGGCGTAGAACCACAGAATCGGTATACCCTACCATGCAATTTAACACTTGTGATGTCCCTGTTTTGCTTCGAGCTTTATAAGTGTCATTTACATACATGGGGATCGCTAAATCTTGACTATACCTACTCCGAAGTCTAATATATAGATAACCAGAGTCTCTATTCGGTACAGGGATGCACCGTACTATCCTAACAAGCCTGCCATGGGACGAACGTCCCCTCCAACGCCTCGAGCTGTTCCCCTCTCTTTATATATAGGGAAAGCTCGAATACAGTGAGATAACTGGGTCTAATAATTGGAGTGGGAAATGGCTGCGTTCGCACCCCCTCGCCCAAGCGCTTTGTCAAGCCGCCATTTCCACACCATCTTGACAAGCTATCCGCTAACAGTCTCATAACTGCCATTGAGTTGGGCTGCATAGATCAGTACCTCATAGTTCTAAAGTGCGAGACAGCTCGAGGAAACTACCATTGCCGAAGACGAGGGGAACTCGCTTGAATGGGAAGTCAGGCTGGACTGGAATGCGCCTGCCAACCACACCTAGATATCTTTAAGGGGGACCTTACCTAGTTCAGCAATGCATCAATAAATAATCCTTGAAAATATCGCATAAGATACGCGTTGCGCCGCGACACGCCTAGTTGGCCGCAGTTTGGTGGCAACATGGATGCTTGTTCTGGAGCCGCCAAAATGAGTTCGGTTTGTTCGAACAATTCGCCTAATGATGATCGTATATGGCTCAATAACCGAGTGTCTTTAGCCCAAATCCGCGATCAACAAAGGAATCGAAGCTGTTATCAAGGCCATGGGATCTCTTTCTCCGTCAACCTGGCCTTCGCCCACTCGCCGAGAGCACGACCTACCGCCAACGTCGCTTGCGAGCCTTCGATGTTGGCTTTTGGTATCAACAATCCAGAAGTTGAATACGAAGACGTAGAAAAGGAGTTTGTTACCGCCGACGAAACTGTTAAGGAGGCGGCGCAGCTCCCGGAGGCTCGGCAGGAGCAAGCAGAAGTATAAAAAGGGAGGGGAGGAGGACAAGAAGAGGGATAGGTAACAATGTAGCCTTGGTACAATAGAGGAAGAGTAAGAGCAGTAAGACGATGGTCTAACAGCGACGCATTCTAGGGGAAATCCTTCTATAAGGCGCCTTTCAACCATGGTAGGCAATATGCGACGAGGTTGCCAAAGAGGTGCTGTGTGGTTCCTGTATTCTCGATCTGGGTTTGGGTAACATTTTCACGGTTAAGTTCGCTTCCTTTCAGTTGTTGTGACCCCTGGGTAGCTAGTACCTGCCTGTTCGCCTATCATACCTAATGTACCTGAGATACTTTCGCTCTCCCCTTCGTCTCTGTGTCGAAGTAGCTGCAGCCCCTTTGCGTGATGTTGGGCATGAGTTCCCATAGCCCCTGAGTGATCAACGGGCGTGTCACTTTCACACGGCTTGGTTCGTTGGGGGCATTGGATATCGAGTGACCAGCAGCCGTTCTGCACCTGTTGCGTGTAATAAAGCGGTTCTACTAGGTTCGACCCCTCTTTCCCTTTTCCGCCCCTCTTCTTCCCACATCCAGGCACCTAGTGTCAGCACATATATGCTCCGGTAACGCCAGATATTGCTACGCGACTTTCCTCAGTCGCCCTGAGTGGTCCATTCTGCTAGACACTTCCGTTCCTTACGGGAATAGTAGACAACACCACACAGCGCCACCTGTGTAGGCTCTGGTCAAAATCGTTGGGTTAACTTCGCATCGAAATGAACAACTGGATTACGGAATCGAATAAATGAATATTTGGCCCATAATACACTCTATTATTTCAAGGAAGGTTCGGCAGTACTGGGAGGTACCTATAGACCTAGGTAAGTAGTTAGATATAGCTCGACTACTATGGTTAACACCGGCCCGTCCTTACAGGCCGCCCTCTAAAAGCCGAGATGATCCAGCTCTAAGCTGCATAGTTCCGAAGTTGTCTGTGCCGCGATCGCGACCCATCGTAGACCAGGAATCACCTTGTCCTGGTCGATACTCATTGGCAACTTCTCCTCTGTATGTGTGATCCCATCTGTATCATGGGGTGCCGCAACTGGGGCTCGGTGCTTCCCGCTTGTGACGGCCGGGGATTCATCGCCTCGCCGCGCGCGAAGACATTTTCATAGCACGGGAGCGCAGCTGCTTCTTCTGCCGTGGGTTGTCCAGATGTGTCGTCCGTACTCGTCTGCGCGAACTCGACATCGTGGATTACGCCGGAGGTGGGGACGAGCAGGGCCGTCGGGATCTGTAAGCTCGCTGCCGCCGTTCTTGGTGAGCACGAGCGTATTCGGTCCGCTCGGCCCGACAGGTTCTATGTTGGGTGATGCGCGTGCCACCGGCAAATCTAACGCCGAGCTCTTTCAGCTCATCTCTGACCGTTCTCCGGGTGCGTTCCGTGGTCCGGGAAAAGAGCGGTAGAGAGTCGCACAAAATCATCGCCATCTTCTTCTTTCGGTGCTTAGCGAACTCGAGGCCAGTCAGTCCCAAGCGGAAAATACCATGCGATATGGGGATGTCTAGACAGGTGGGTAAAGTAGAACCCGATAGTAGTTGCGAAGCGCTGCGTGTAGCTTTCGGCCTTTCTCGCAAACCCCTAAAGTTGGATATTGCATAATACCTAAAGTGTATCTGGCCGATCTGTATGATTTTCCAATTGATAACGCAACGCTCGTGATCGCTCAAAAGAGGGCTCTATTGGCCTTGGCATGCAGAATCCAAAGGCAATCGTTACCAATACCTCGGTAGAATCTCACGCGCCTTGCGTACATGTCTTCTGGCTTTGCACATGTTAGTATTCGACCATGCACGTACAGAGAGCTGGGCTCACATGTTGTCGAATTCTCGGGATTCGACTCAATGGAGTTATGCCATATTCTGAGAGACCAACTAGCCACCATGGCATCTGCTGTCGCCCTGCTCGTAGGCGCTGTAATTATCAACTTGCGCTCATCGGCCACGTCGTCTTCCACCGCGAGCCGGCATCCATCGGGCCCGATCCACTCATAATGACCACGCTTCTTGCGAATCTCGAACACTGTTCCAGCTTCCCTGTCCGATCTCCTCATGGCCTTGTATCCCTTGGGTAAGCCCTCACCATTCTCAGGTTCCAGCCGCACCATCTTGAAGCCCGAGCGGGGGAAAGGCAAAGTCTTCAGCCCGAGCTTCCCGGCGGCGCTCCGCGACACCGGATCCAAGGAGTAAGGGAACCCCTTCAAGAGTAGCGACGGCAGGTGCTTGAGGTCGAAGATGTGTCTATTGCGCTGTGTCAAACGGGGCGTGCCATCGGCGTTCGTCCGCACGTTCCAGGCCACCCGCGAGAGCGAGACTTTAGATTCACCGTGCGATGGTTGTCTAATATCCTGAGAGAGCTCGTAGAGACGGGTCATGCCAGATGTCTCTGCACAGATGCACAGTCCTGTGAGCACAAGAATGACAGGCTGAACTACTTCGTCGGCCTCATTCTGATCAGCTGTGATATAGGGCGGTGGGTTCTCGGCCACGGATGGTGAGGTCGCCATGTATGTAGACTATCTAGGTAGTATAACACTTATTATCACGTCTTCGTTGTGGGAGCGGGAGATTTCTTTTAGCGTTGTGCCGTGTGCATGTGTTGATGACGTCTCTGGTAGGGTAAAATGATACAATACGAAGGTCGGGCGCAGAAGTGTGCGACCATAGCTTGTTGGGCTTGCAGCACGGACTGTGGCTTACTAAACGTTATTTTCCAGTTAAGTACACTGTAATATGGGGGACTTCGGCTGCAAGGACACACGACTAAGACGTTAAAGGTACTACTCAAATAATTTGCTCCAGGGCACAGCAGCCACTAGCCTCATTTCTACTGTACGTCACTGTGGTTTGTGGCGTACTGTGGACCCGACAAGCTATGGTCGCACACTTTTGCGCCCAGGGGCATTTTCTGTCACTTGCCTCCACATGCCCAGTTGTTGTCATAAGTAGCTAAAACGTAGAGTCCTAAAGAAACTGTATGGGAGATATATGAGCCAGGGCTTCTAGATCGACTTTAGTAGCTCACGAAACTGCTACATTTTATCCATTCCCATATTTTGTACAGCAACTCACATCGACATAAAAGTGGATCGTGTGGATGCAACTAAGAGAATACGCCCCTGCGTATTGTAGCGTTGAGATGAGCTTGGCATGGAATAGCTTTATATAGAGGCAGCCGTAAAGATCAATATGAAAGAACTTGTTTTCTTATATCTGTAATAGCCGTCGGTCTGCAGCTAGTGCTCCTCCAAAACCAATCCTTCATATAGCGTCTTTAGGCCGAGCCAAGAAAATACCTGAGTCGCTACAGGTAACGATACACCCGAATGCATTGCTGCTCCCCTCAGGAAACGGCCAGGGAAGTCGTCACCGCCTTCCACGCCATCGAGGGCGTTGAAGGTACTTCCAGGGAAGCCATATGCGGTGGTCCGCACCCGCTCAAGGTAAAAACTGGTGACAATACACACAGGCAGCCACTGATCTGGAACCCAATGAAGGATGTGACATGGCACTATCCTAGAATGTAAAATGCGCGGAATCCCATGCCGGGTCTAAGAAGCTTGATTCCGATGATATAAGGAAAAGATCCCCTCTCCAAGGGACGCTTATACGAGTCTGCGCGTCTAAGCCTTTGTTCGTTGGGTGCCGCGACACGTGATTAGTAGTTACCCTTGGGAGCATCACCCAGTTATGTATTGAGCACATGTGGGAACCAACCGACGAACAACATTGCAAGACGAAACATTCGCGGACTTCCATCAGCCCAGCTTTGTGAATTCCTAGGGCTAGCCTAAGCTGATTTTGATGAGATTTGATGTCCTCACCGCTGTGTAAAGATAGGAAGCAGTTAACCTCATTATGAACCGGCAACCCACCTGGATTTGTATCTGAACCTCTGTCGCTCATAGTGAGCCACGAACTGAGATTCTTGTTTCTCGCTGTAAATCGCCCACTCTGGGTATTCCTTAATGTTGACTAACTTAAGAGTTAGGCCCGGTCAGCAGCTCGCCCCTCAGGATTCTTCCAAACGCGCGGCAGAGATCTCAAAGACGGCTCCGACTCAACAGCGGGAGCGGGCAGGAGACCAAATGCGGCGACTCTCCGGACCTCTAAGCTTATAACGAAATCTACCGAGGTCTCTAGCGTCATCCGACGGCGTTTCTGGTCTCTGCTATGTTGCCGTCGATGGTGTCGGCAGTACTTTCAATGTAATAGGCGCACTTAGGCCATCCACTTTGCCTGAGTGCATCAGAAAGACAAGAAGCCTGCCGACGATCTTGGAGTCTTCGCTGCGGTACGTTTTGGAACACAGGATGATAAGCAGCGCTTGAGATAGCGGTTGCAGTATATGTAGCCTGCGGTCCTGGACCTGCGACAACCGCCATGACACCATTCTGTCACATAAAGCAAGCTCCTCGCCGTGCGGGCGGCAGCGTGCCTTTACTTGGCGCACATTGCGCTGTATAAGGAAACAAGGCTTTTGACAGCTGATTGTGATGGCGAGGACTCGTCACGTAAGTCACGCGGCGTAATGTACTTGTAGCGAAAGCGGTTACACACGATTTCGGGTCGATAGCGGTGGAATCACCGATGGCCAACGTAATTGTGGAGGACCTTGCCGAATAATCGCCATTGAGGACTTCTTCGAATATAAACGGGCACCAACTTGTTGGACGTATCGAGGAAATGTCCAATTCGCATCTCGGGCAAGTTATCAACATCTCTGACAGACGGTAGGTAGAGCCTGATAGCATACGCATGAATCTCGTGTTGATGAGCTCCCTCCACCTCTGTGCGAAAGGGTCACAGTATTTCGTCTCTCGTGTATTCTTCCATGGGCTTTTTTGGATGTGGGTGCACCGGACACTTACGCAGCTGCGAAATCATAAGTAACTGACGATCAATAACAGACGATGAATTACTGCTAATGAATGACTGATGCTAAGAAGAGGGATGTAGACCAAGGCTGGCGTTTTAAAGGACGACAATCTATGCAGATAAAGGCCTACAAGGTTCAAATAGCGTGGGGGCGATGGAATAAAGTGATGTGACAAGGGCGGTGACTCAGGCCGGACCAGACCTCTAATGGCAAAGGTAATAATATTATGAGTCTAGAAAGTATATCTACTCCAGGCCACTAGCCTATCCTACCGAAATGGCGCAGGCTAAGCTCAGGGTCTAGTATATAAAAGCGATATAATGACGACTTAACAGAGAAGATAAGGCACTTGTTGCAATGTCGAATGAGTGCTGAGGGCCTACCTCAAGATCAGGTAAAGGGGTGAGTGGAGCCAACCCCCTTAAACTCAACATGCAACGAAATTTCCATCGAGGACACGGCTTCGGACATGTCTCAAGTTCTTTCAGCTCTGCCAATAATCGGCCTCATATAAGTAGAGCAGACTTATGAGAACTCCATACACTTCTCGCTAAACCCCTTTACAGAATATAATTGTCTTCGAGAGTGCTTCATTAAGACATCAATGAATGCCGATGATATCCGATGACTAGAGATGACCACCCTGGGCGATATAACAACTCGACGAAAAAGGAAAAAAAAAAAGCGAAAGGTAGTTAAGCTATGGTTCGACAGACTCATTGTCTACTATTCACTTCTATGTTGGGAAAGCTGAGAGCCCTGCGCCTTACGCCACCCAGAGGCTGTTAGTCCGGAATCTCATGATGATATGACCCTGTAGTTCGTGCAATAAGAGGTATAACTATCCCTTAGGCAAGGTCATAGTCCCCGTTATGAATCGTGATCGGTTTTATCTAGTACTTCTCGAAACCGTATCTGATTACGAGTGTATATTGGAAGACGAGTATGTATTCCTACCTTGAACAAATATGATAGAATATCACTGGAACATCACTAGAACATCACTAGAACAAATCTATGAGATCCCCTCCCATAATGGGGACAGAAAACTAGGACGGTGAAATCACAGACAATCCGGAACGGTACAATGTATAACCCCAAAACCCACGAAGGGACCAGGCGTAGGATGCATCCTACCATGCAATGTCTAACAATCCTTTCTAACTGGGCTAACGGCATATCCAATTATGAAGTGTGTATTCATGTCGCTTGGCAAAACCGCCTGAGGCCCGTAATCCGTCGTTGTCGGGTGCATATAAGGGAGTCCGAAGAAGGACTATACGATCATAGGGTGCGTTGGCCTCCGTCCTCCGATACAAGCCCAAGAAAGGAATCAATACTTCTGGAGCCCATAACTTCTATATCTCGTCGAGCTAAACCCACCACTGCTTTTCTGGATGATTGAAGTCGTAACCAGTGGGGAATGATTGTCTGCGGTACACGAGAACGACGGAATCTACTTCTTACGCCATCGCTTCTCTTCCTCAAGCTGATATCTTGCAGGTGGAGGACGCCTAGTGGGTATGATGCTTGTGATCTTCCAAAGACTTCAAATCTAGAAAAGGTACACGTTGTCTAAATCGCCATAATTCATCAGTTTTGAGAGGCGGTCATACCGTATGGGGCTTGCTCGATTGACACCTACCTTCCATTAATCCGCAGGATCAGAAGTACCGGTATTATACGCATATCGCTCACGACAGACACATAACTTGCTTAACCAATTTGCATTCCGCTACCTAGCAGTGGAAAATGAGCTCAGATCAGCTTCCAAACACCGTCGTCCGTCACCTGGATCTGGACCTCCCTGCCCTCATCTATGCTCCGCCGGCCGGCCTCGAGGATAGCCGTGGTGGCGATGGTATTCTTGAGCGTGGGGAGCGGCCTCGTGTCGAGGTCCTCGGGCTTCAGTTGCCCCGCGTTGATGGCGTTGCAGCCGTCGACGAACTTCTCGAACGAGATGTACCCGTAGCCGCCCTGGCCGTTGAAGTTGCCCTCCTCGTCCGGCGAGTACTTCATGTAGAAGGGGTTGAACCACTGCAACTGGCCGGCCGAGTCATCGGCAACGTCGTAGCCGCGCTTTGCCTGGTTGATGCGAATCTCGCCGCCCTCGGCCAGGTAATGGAAGTACTGGTTGGAGTGCACACCCGCTTTCTGCGGGGCCGTCCACGACGCAGTGTACACGCCGGTGGCGACCTTGCTCGGGTCGCTCTTTTTCTTCCAGGTCACCAGCAGCGTGATAGTGTCCTCGGTGGCATCGTTGCATCCTAGTCCAACGGCGATGCCCTTGGCGGCGGACCCGGCGACCTTGACGGGCACCCAGCCGAACTGCTGGACCATGGAGTCGCAGATGTCGATGTGGTGACTGTTCAGGTAATACGAGATATCCGAGTCGATGCCCGCCCAGGCCTTGAAGGTCTCGAGCTGGAACTTCGGCTGCGACATGTAGCTGTAGAAGTAGTTGAAGTCGCCCAGCTTCTGCGCCTTGTGCCTGGCGTCGGAGTAGGTCGGGTCGAACCGCTTGTGGTGCTCGATGTAGACGTAGACGCCGTGCTTCTTGGCCGCCTCCAGCAGAGCCTGGTGGTGCTCTAGAGTCTTGACGGCGGGCTTGGTGATCAAGACGTGGATTTTCCTCTCGATTGCGTAAAGGGCAATCGGGTAATGTGTTGTATCTGGGGTGAAGATGGTGATGGCGTCACCGGGATTTAAAGCGTCAATGGCAGCCTTGTAGGCTTCTGGGTCCTTGGCGTCGTCTGATGGATAAGACTCGAACGAAACGTCAAGCCCGTTGTAGACTTTGCTGATATTTGTCTCGAGATGTTGTCCTACACCGGTTCAGTATCGAGCCGAATTGCAGGGAGAGACAGGGAAATCACCCTTCAGGGGTGGACTCACTGATGGCCGGGTACTTGGTGCCGTTCGTGCCAGCCATACTAAGCTTGCCGACCTTGCCCCTACGACGAAGATCGAACAGGGTCAAGCCAACGACTCCGACCTTCTTATCTGAGGCGGAACCGCCCGTGCCAACGAAGCCTGTAGTGTACTCGCCAGTTCCGACCTTCACGCCCGTCAGTTATCTGTGTTACCCGATACAAGATCTGGCTGGCCACATACCATCAATACGTTCAGCTTCCCCTGGCCGCTAGCGGGCACAACGACAGACTTGAGCGCCTCGGTTGCCATCTTGACCAGCTGTCTTCTAGCGACGGCAGATACAGCTTGTAATGGGTATACACAGGTCTCACAAAGATATAATCGGCAGCACGAAACGGTCAACTGAGGATGGAGCAACAAAAGACGAACTCGAAGAGGAGATGGAAGCTGCGATACTAGACTATTTCACTCGACGCGACTTAGTAGTTACTCCTCGTAGCTCGAATGAAGCTACCCCGTACGCCCGACGACCGATGACCCCACAACAGCTACTCGCGGAAAAATTCACAAGGGGAAATAGAGGATAGGAGACATGCGATTGGAGAATTGCATAATGTCGAGTTCGGCGTAACTACGCGTCAGGCTCCCCCCGGGATACTCCGCTGGTCAAGTAGGGAGACTAGTCTAGGCCTCTCAGCTGAAAATAATACCCGTCTTGCAACCTATGTGTACATCTAGACTTTCGAGGGAGAAACCAGCGCTCAACTTATTACTTCGCACGCTCTAGTCAAGCAAACTAGAATAGGGACCCCCATGCCTCTCTACCTGGCCGACATGGAAGTATTCGTACAGGCACCGGGATCATCTAAACCTAAGGTCAGGATCTGGAAGTCGAGGCAACCACCGGCGCAGAGTCGCACCCTTTTTGTTACACAATCGGAGGGCCTGCGCCGTTACTGCCCGTTGCAATCTACATGCCTTCCTTAGCTCTATACCGGCCGAATTCAAGAGGAAAATAACGAACTGCGAATACCGACCAGTGAGGAACTTAATAGGTTCCATTGACTAATAGATCACTCGTTATGTATACGTGGTACATAAGAAAACGTGGGACATCTAACGGCAACATGCCTTGACGTGCTGATGAGTACGCTCTAGCCATCCCGAGTGCCCCGCCCCCACGTATATTAGCACAGGAGCGGTGCCCCCGCCTCTTCTGTGGACTCTTTGAGTTCCGATGACGATCAAGAGAGTGAGGGGAAATTTCAACTTAGACTATGTAATTCGCGTTATTCAGCATCCCCAGAGAAAAGTCTATATCAAAAGTAACCCAATGAGGCCTGGGGGTCTTTTCCTTCACAATGATTCATATGCAGAGGCCCAAAGAAGGTTCATTCCAATACAACTTACAATATATGGTGTTGATAAGCCAGCGGCCAGCCAATGACCTTCGGCTAATACCCCACAGTCCCGAGACTGTTGTACTGCAGGTGAACGGCTAGCGACCTGCGCCTGGGAATCCAGAGCCCGGTAAACTCCACACGTTCAACGGTTTGACGGGTTTACCTCAGCCTTGTCTCATTTCTGATTCGAGGAAAAATTATTGTCGGCAATTTTCCGTGGGGTTACCAACATCTAGGTAATGCTACGGTAAGGAAGGACTTCAACCAGTTTCAGCATTAAAAGTATTACGTACTTCTATCGCCTGCTGAGGGTTCTGCATTGTACATAATGCTTACTCCTTTATATTTTCCTGAGACTACACAAAATTTTGCGAGTGCACCCTTTACAACGGCCACTTTTCTGTTCTTCAGCATCTAGCTAGTTAGCCGGCCCCTCTATAAGCATATAACTGCCTACATGTAAGCACACTTATACAGAGGTAAGGCATACTAATGCCGTTGCCGCATACATGCATGTTCCTACATCCAGGGACAAGCAAGTAGACATTTCAAAACACGAGATCGTCCTAAAGCCCTCTTCGCTCCGCACCGCGGCTGACAGTACCTACTACATTCATCCGATCTCCTGGTTAAGTCCCAACAGCATCCCTCAACTGCCTACCTATACAACTTTACACCCTGTCCCGAACACTCCGGTCATATAGTGTTAATGAGAGGTGACAAGATAACCTTCGCCTTGTAATAATGACATCACGTCTCCTCCGAGAGGATGAGCTTTGCCTCGTACGCGTTGTGAGCACTCACGGCAGTTATGCCTGGCGTTAATCTTAAAGTATTGTTGGTCCATCTACCTTAGCAGCCGCCATTCTCCTACTACAAAATACAGAAGACGGCCATACAAACGACATGATTGCCTTCATCGCGGATCATATGCGTTTCTCGTCAGCCCGGTCAACTCTCCGGGGCCGACATGGGCTGTGCGCGGTGGCATGGGCACAACGAACCAATCATCCAATTGTTTTAAGACGGAGCAGCCACTTTTGCACCTCGTCCTCCTAAAGGCATCCCTAGGTGCAACGTGCCTGAGCATGCAAGCCTGCAACTCGACCAATTTGAAAAGTTGATGACTTGCTGAGCGGCCCGGAAAAGGCTTTGGTCTCAATCCCTTGCTGCAGCTTACCAGTCATGCGGCCGAAAACCAACGCGTATAACGAATAGGGGAGGAGAAGATGACTTCGCCATACCCCTATCCTAACGTCCCAGGGATATACTGAAGAATGCGTGATTTATTGACTCATTTATACTTATATTGTGGCTTTATATCAGCGTCGAAGTCCAAGTGGGCCGCAACGTGCCGGTCCGAGGGCGAGGATCCAGCCCTCCCAATTCTCACCGGCATACTCGAGCACCCTACAGCTTCCGATTCTGCAGAGACCCTTTCCATCCTCACTAGTAACGTTGGAGGCATTAGCTCGACTCACCGGGTCATCTCGTTTCCCCCGACGAAAAAAAAGCAGCCCCAGTGGTCGCCTGCCTCGGACCAAAGTCCCTGCGAGCCTGAAGCTAACTAGGCTTTAACTACACACATTCCTTGATCATGCTGACCCACCTCCGGCAATAGATGCAAGTCGCCGGTATAAGGAGGTCAATTGATATTCGGCTATGGAAAACATTCTACGACTATCGAGGACTTATTCAAGTGGCGTCCTTTATAAATATTCCACTGCTCTCCCTTCTTCCCTTATTACTTCTTCCTCTCGGCGCCCCTTGAGTCGACTTCTCTCCTTGAAAGGTGTCCATTGTTCCAGGGTGCATCAGCTGCCGTTTGCGCTGTACGTGTCATCTGCTACCGGTACCTCTCACCACACCTTTTCCTACACATCTTGAGCAATCATGACTGTCACAAACGGTGATGGGAGCAACGGTCACACGACCGCGCGGAGGCCGCTGCCCTGCGGTATATACGCTCCTACCATGACCTTTTTCGATGCCCAGACCGAGGAGCTTGATATCCCGACCATCAAGCAGCATGCCGTACGCCTCGCCGAGGCCGGCCTAGCCGGCTTGACCGTCATGGGCTCCAACGGCGAGGCCGTCCACTGTTCCCGAGAGGAGAAGGTCGCTGCCGTTCGTGCCACCAGAGAAGCCTTGGACGAGGCCGGATTCACCCAGACGCCAATCATGGTTGGCGCCACGGAGGGGAGCGTGAAGGGGACGGTTGAACTCGTCAAAGGATCGGCCAAAGCGGGTGCTGACTATGTCTTATTGCTCCCACCCAGCTACTATCGGGCACAGACAGACGAAGAGACCATCGAGGCGTACTTTGTCGCTGTGGCGGACGCGAGTCCGCTGCCTCTGATCCTGTACAACTACCCGGGCGCGGTGTCAGGCATCGATATGGACTCGGATCTCCTCATCCGGCTTGCTCAGCACCCTAACATAGTTGGCACCAAGTTCACATGCGGCAATACGGGGAAGCTCACGCGCGTCGCGCTCGCTGTAGAAGCCAAGACGCCCAAGTCGGAGGGCAGTGGTTACATGGCCTTCGGTGGCATGTGCGACTTCACGGTGCAGACGCTGGTTTCAGGCGGTAGTGGCATTATTGCTGGCGGTGCCAACGTCATGCCCAAGGTGTGCGTCAAGGTGTGGAACCTGTACGCCGAGGGCAAGACGGAAGAGGCTATCGCATTGCAGAAGGTCCTGTCGCGCGGAGACTGGTTCCTTACCAAGGCAGCCATCGCAGGCACCAAGCAGGCCATCCAGAGCTATTACGGCTATGGCGGGTACCCACGGCGGCCGCTCAAGCGCCTCGACGAGGCCAAAGTGGCGTCCATCGCTGCCGGCATCAAGGAGGTCATGGAGGTCGAGAAAAAGCTCTAGTAGATGTACCGATCCCTGTGCGACCCATTTCCGTCTGCCGCTCATCGACCCGGAAAAGCGAAATGCTGTGGGGATCCCCTTCTCTCCGCGTGCATTTGCGAAACCACTCCATGCTACCAGGCGGCACCACATCGGCCCTCGGCTCGTTAATATTTTCTATTTTGTTATTTAGCCGCTGCATCTCCCAACGTCGTATACATATGCAACTTGTACGTTACGTACGTGCGCACCCCAATATGTGTGCATGCATTTCTCGGGTTCTCGTCATAGCCGTCCTTGGACTGATGCGCATCGCGGGGTCCGCAGATCCGGGCTAGGTTGGGGCGGGCAGGCAGGGTAAGGGTAACGACTTGGGGCGAACGAATGAAGGATGAGGCTCTTCTGTTTGTTTATATGCTACCCCTTACTTCCATCCCGGCTGCAATGCTGGGCGGGAGGGGCCGTCTATCCCTCTTGTTCTCCTGGATCCCGCCTCGTCGCATCTCATCGTCATCATCACGCCGTATACGCCTAACTCCCTGCCAGGCGTGGCATACAAAGACATAATACATTCATACGTACAATACATACCTTCGTATGCGCACGCAGTGCTACATCTCAATTCTCTGGTGCTGCCCTTCTTGATTGCTTGGTAGCGGGTTGAGGGATTATTGTATCTGTTCCCCCGAATGAGCTGACCATCACTCAGCTACGACCGAAGAAACAAGCAAGCGACAGCTGTTTCTGTATTTACTTTCCCAGCACATTCTACCCCTTATGCTATGCTATGTAATGTATAACATCCTACACCTACCTAAGCATATATGTAGATCATGACCATGGCGTGGGGCTGGATGGTTGGGCGTTCCTCTGTCTATACCTACAACGAACGCCCTTATCCCCTTTCCCCCTTTCCCCCTTCCCCCACTACGTATCTACGAGGCACGACTAGCGAACGATCTCATCATTAAATCCCACATAGTTACAATAACGAGCGCAAAGGACGAATAGGCAAATTTTCTCTCTCTCCTATTATTTCTTTGCAGCGTTTTGTGTCTTGAGTATAAAATATCTATCTATCTCGATTGCGCCCATGCGAGGGCTACGCTCTCCTGTCGTACGAAGTATATATATACATGCATACATATGGCATCCACGTGATTATATCGCGGCTCCCCGCCTAGCCAGCTAACTAACCGCGTCCCGTTATTTGGCCGTCTCGTTTGACCGGTTCTATAATATGAATGATAGGGTCGTCGATAGGGGCGTGGGAGTTGCAGCACCGAACGCGTCCCGCGTTCCCTACTCCCGCGTGCTGACCTCCTCGTTCCTGAACCTGACGATGCGTGCGTGCGCGCGTCTGTGTGTGTTTGTGTCACACGCGAAAACCCGGGGGTCCCGAGACGCTCGGTATACCCCCTCCCCTCCCTTTTTCTGATTCGTAAGAGGGTAATGATCTATCGTAAAAGATCGCTGATCTCGCGTTCCGAAAGTCGTCAGAAAGGCGGTTAGTAAATGCGTCGTTTCTGTAGGCGCAGCACCCACAGTGCGTCCTCGCTTCGCCTGTATCTCTCCACGAAACGTTGTGAGACCTCGTAGGCTCCGGATCTGCTGGAGGGTTGGTGTAGAGGGAGAGAGAACTCCCGCTTAGGGAAATGTGACGCGTATGTAGACGCTTGATTTGGCGTGATTTTGCTGCTGCGTCCGTGACCGCTTCGGTTCCTCCCGCGCACGCACTCACGCACCCCCTCACTGTCCACAGATGGAGGAATTCTTTCGGTTCGGATCGAAGCCGAATTTCAGACGCCGAACTTCAGACGCCGAACTCCCGGGGATCGAGCTCGGACCCGTCGGCGCTGCGGGCGGCGCCATCAAAGATGAACTCACTGACGAGCTTTCCCGTGCCGGGCCCGTTCTGGATGCCCCAGCAAGTGTGGCCGCTGGCGACCCAGAGCCCCGCGACCGAGGTGGCGCCGACGAGGGGCCCGCCCTCGTGCTGCGGCAGGTAGCAGGCCTGCTTGGCGACGACGGGAGCAGCGGCCAGCACGGGGCTCACCGTGGCGATGTAGCTGACCATGTCGTCGCACTGGACCTCGTCGGTGCGCACGGCGTCGGCCGTGTCGGGCAGCGGCACGGCGCGGTCCGGCTCCCCGCACGCGTACACCTCGCCACCGGGGCGCGCGTAGATCTCGGGGTCCACGTTGCCGCGGTGCCGCCGCCGCTGGCCCCGCGCCGCCCGGTGTGCCGGCACCCAGTCCGACGGCAGCGATATGTTGGTGAAGACGGCGTACGGGCTCACGTGCGCCGAGAAGACGACGCTGTGCGCGCGTAGCCCCTCCACCCGGGCGCGCGGCAGCACCCGCCCCGTCCACGGCCCCGCCGCCACCACCACGTCCGTCACGCCGAGGACCGTCTGCGTCTCGTTGGACGCCCGGTCTAGGTAAGTGATGCTCGTCACGGCCGTCTCGGCCTGGTTCAGCCCGATCCTGGTCACCTTGGCGCCGATGCGGATGTCGGTGCCCGCGTCGCGTGCCAGTTCCGCCATGGCCTGGGTGAACTGGAAAGGGTGCACCTGTGCCGTCTCGGTGAATCCGGGCTGGCCCATCTCGGCGTATTCCTGGACGAGCTTCCCGTTGATCCAGTCGAGGTCCGGGGGCAGCTTGGATTTCTGGAGGAGTGCGGCGGCTTTCTTGTCTTGCTTAACGAGCGTTTGCCATTCCTCTCCCTCTTGCTGCTCTTCTTGCCCATTCGACTCCCTATGCGCTACTGGCAGTTCCCCGTTATTTTCTTGCTTCGTGGGTGTTGCCGACTTCGCTTTCCGGGGCGTCGATGTGCCGTTGAGGTCGGCTTTCCTCACCACGGCGGATATCTGGCCGCAGTCCAAGCGCCGGTAACCCCATCGTTCAGCGCCGCCATGTTCGGCCGCGAGCTCGGCGTGTAAGCGGTACGAGAGTGGAACAATGCATTCCGGATACGCCCAGAGACCCAGAAGTCCGCCTGCTTTCCCCGATGCGGCGGCTGCTATGGACGTCGCTTCGAGCAATGTGATGTGGTGGATCAGAGGGTTGAAGGAGGGATGGCGCGTCAGATAGTAGGCGGTCGTACAGCCGATGACTCCACCGCCTGATGACTGGGTGATTAGTCGGCGCCATATGAGACAGTGTCAGGAAAGCCTACCTATTATGATGATATGTCTTGGCCGTGGTTCCATCTCTGGAATTCGTCCTGCCTGCTCTAACTCGGCTCTAGGGGCAGGCTACGCAAGGTTGAATCACCGCCCCTCGGAAGCCGAACATCACATGCTTCTCCCACTTGTATGCAGAATTGAAGCAGTGTAGGTGTATTGCGTATCGCGTCTATTCAGAGCCGCTTCTTCCAAGTCTCAACTTGGAATGTGGATTGTGAGCTTGGTGAACTGGTAACGATTGAGGGGGAAGTGGTGAACCATGATTTTCGGATCATGCCGTGTGGTACTTGATTACTATATGAGCTGATCCAACTTGGCAAAGGAATTAAATGTTAGTTTTGGCTGGTGATGTATGCGGGATAGCGGGGGTAATTACCGGGTATCAGCTCTTATCGGTGTATCGCACGCCGCCTACAGGGGTTTCCTACGGCATGCCATACGTAGTAAAATCGTCAGGTTCCAGGTACGGACCCAGCAGAACGGTCGCAAATAATGCTGTAAGATCTAACTGGTTCTCCAGCGGAACTCATGTATGTATGTATGTATGTATGTATGTATGTATGTATGTATATGTGCATTATAAAGCATACGCTTCGTATATTCAGGATTGACAACGTCGCTCAATCTATGCAAATGCACAGTTATGGAAATTTATTAGAGAAAAGGAGAACAACGTCGTTCTGATTAAAAACAAAACGTCTTGATCGAACTTCATCCAGAGCTGGATCTTGGTTATGTCAGCTGCACGAAACATCTGGCCTCGCTCGAGGCCTCGGTCATGTGAAGTAGCTCTCGGGCATCCGAGGATCCGAGACGGCGCCCATGCCACATCAATGCCGCCATCCATATCGACAGCTTCTTCGTTTTAAATCTGCTACCCGTCTGGAATGCCCCACATCCATTCCACCCACCTCCAGAAAGTCCATTGTCGCTTCTGCTACATTTGCGCCTTCAAGTCCCGTCCACGTCCTCAGGAGCATCAGACCGTATCATTACTGTGCACAGAGCCGTAGATACACCACCACGATGGCGTCCGCTACCACATTTTACGATTTCAAGCCCTTAGATAGTACGTCCATCCATATATCCACACATATATCTACCTAGCCATGGCGACGCGCGCGGGCAACTAACAAGAACCGAAAACAGAGAAGGGCAATGAGAAGCCCCTGGCCGACTATAAGGGCAAGGTGGTCCTCGTCGTCAACACGGCGTCCAAGTGCGGCTTCACGCCCCAGTACGCCGGCCTTGAGAAGTTGTACAAGGACGTCAAGGCCAAGTACCCCGAGGACTTCGAGATCCTCGGTTTCCCCTGCAACCAGTTCGGCTCGCAAGAGCCCGGCAGCAACGACGACATCCAGAACTTCTGCCAGGTCAACTACGGCGTCAGCTTCCCTGTAAGTATCTTCCCCCCGGCCTCTGCCTTTGCGCGTCCTCGCCTCCGTTTCTCGAGCAGTTAGAGTGAAGCGAAGACGACGAGCGATATGCCCGCTGTTGTTGTTCCTTCCTTTCCATATCGTGGACACAAAGGACAGACTAACGTACAAGGATAGATCATGGGTAAGACGGACGTTAACGGCGACAGCGCGAACCCGCTGTTCGAGTGGCTGAAGACCGAGAAGCCCGGCATCATGGGCCTCAAGCGCGTCAAGTGGAACTTCGAGAAGTTCCTAGTCGGCCGCGACGGCAGGGTCAAGGACCGCTGGGCAAGCACCACCAAGCCCGAGAGCCTCGAGCCGCACATCATCGCCGAGCTCGAGAAGAAGGCGTGAGTTATCAGTGCTAGCCGAACCTCGCCGAGAAGAGGGCTACCCAACTGGAATGTCTGTCTGTGTTTTTGATGAAAGGCCTTAGCTGGTCTGAGTTTTAAATGAGATATCTCTAATTTCTTGTTTCTAATAAAGCTCGATTCCTTGGTCTTCAGACATGTTTTATGGCTAGAGACGAGGTTGTCTCTGTGGCGATCGACTCTCCATGGGCCAAGCGAGATCTCATAACTTTCTCCGTGCCCACGTCGCCCCTCTCTCCGGTAGTACTCCACGAGCTAACGAAGCGACGAGCTGTGCCTGTCCCTTTTTCGGCTCCCCGTCGCCCGGGGCTGTCACGAGCCGTTCATGGCGGAGGGCGCCTCTTTCTAGTATCCCCGTGACTCTATGCTAGTTAGGCCGGGTTAGGGGTTGCCAGCTCCGATCGAGCTGAAGATGTACTATCGACTCTCCTGCATGCTGCTGATCCGAGGAATGAGAGACAGTGGCGTATGCCTATCGAGGCTTGATCATCGGCGCTGCACAATACCCCGCGACCAGAAGCCTCCGACTTTTGCTTACCGACGGGCGCCTCAGAACCGCCCGTGTTCGGGGGCCTTTCGTTCCTCGGGTGACGTGGTGGAAGATACTGGACTGACAAAATCGTCATACTCCGGGATCTAGACGCCGCAGCGAGCGTTATCGTTGACCCTATAAGCATAGAGGCTGCTCTGACACCGTCTACTTTGAGGACCAGCTACCCACCCCAAGCGGCTCTCGATGCCTCGTAAGCTTCAGTCTACAAAAGTCGAGGTCTTATGTTACCCTTGTCTACGTTTATGGCGCTGCGATACAAGTTTGTTCCAGTACCGGTTCTACTCTACGGAACACCGCATATGCGATCCGTCCCACCAATGTCCCATGGGTTCCAGGCGCCAGGTACCGCATTTTCCAACTAAGCGGTCTCAACCGGGCCTACGGTAGCCCGCCCAAAATAACAATCGTCGGTTTTCGCAACGAAGAGCAGCCAGTTCACCAACGAAGTGCAGTCAGCCCACTCACAGGAGAATAGACCATGAAGGCCGCGCCCTACCATAGAGGAATGGCTCCGAGCGGCGCGGTGTATCCGAGCGCTACGGTACGTTCTGGGACTGCGGACATACGATCGCGGCCGACCCAGGCCGTCTCCAAGACGATGGACATAGCCGAAGCCCCATCTCCGCTTAAAAGAGGGGAGTAATGTCCCTGACGGTGTAGAAGTGCATCGACAGGGAGTGGCATTACCACGTCATGCACGTCCACCGGGACGTCAAGGAATCAAGGACTGTCGATCAGTTCTGGGGAATGACAAGACATTTCAGCTCCTGCCCCGGGGTATACCGGCCAGCAACGACGCTTGCCCAAGCTATTTGTTATTAGAGAAGTGATAGGGGAGGTCGGCCGCCTAACCGTGGCTTCGTTTCCAGAGCTGGATCTTCGAAAGCGCTTGCTTACCTCTCCTTGCATATCTTTCAGGGCGTAGGCCTGGGGAAATCCCCCCCCGCCGCCCCCCGCGCCCCTCTTTCTAACTCTGGAATCTGACGTGCTAGCGTTCCAGGAGGGCCCCAGAGGTCCTTGAAAGCGCCTTAGGGAAAGTGTGAAAGTGGGTTAATTAGTAGGCAGTATCATTGCTTTCCTCGCATTCTTCAAATACTCATCCTAGGCAACTGCTCAAGCACAACAACACACCAATATCTTTAATCTCTGCCCCAACGAATTTCTCCCGACTGCATTCTAAAGCTCTGTTACGGACCCTACTTTGACGTTAGGACTGTTTACTCTAGCAACTACTTTACGCGATCATTGCTTGGGGTTTCTATGTAGAGATATCTCCTCATACCTGATGCCTGCTGTCGAGAGGAGCGAGGTATCGTCATTCTTCAGTAAATGTCATAGAAAGAGCCGGGCTCCTCCCATATAACTGAGCACCACCATCTGTGTACCCATCGAAAGGGTATCTTTTTCTACTCAGTTATTATCAAGTATGCCACTCGTTATAGGGGGCTGCATATCGACCAAAACATCTTGACTCCAAGAACAAGAGCAACATAACCTCGCACCTGGGAGGCTACTCGGTCTCTGCTTTTTTCCCGGCAAATCCACATGTGGGGGCTGTTGCTCATACAGGTCGCTATTTACACCCTTATTTAAACCTCATACTTGGTCATCCAGCCCCCTCATCGCTACTACTTAATCCAAGGTCAAGTCTACCTGCTACGTAAGGGTTGGGTTCCCGGTGTTGTGTCGTATAGGGACGGCTCGAGCCTTAAGACGGAGGGCTACTCGTCCGGCTTGAATACCATTGGTTCTGGGCCTCTCCTCCCGTCGCCGTCTTACCCGGCAGAGCTGTCCGTAGGCAGGGCCACCTTCGAGAGCTCCATCTTTCCACGAATCCTATGTATAGGGGCTAGGCGCTACCCCCACTGGGAACACACGGCCCGGCCTCCGGTAGATGAATTGAAAGATATACGGCAGACTGCTACGGCTATCCCCACCATTAACAGGAGTGAGCGTGGCGCGCTTCCGTCAAATGCTACTTTTTCCGTATCCCCTAAAAATACCCAGGCACCGCTAAATAAGGAGAATGACCACCAAGCTGCATCGCACGAGACCGTAGTCGCAGGTATGCATGCCCGCGATGGGAGTTCAACCTCCCGTCCCGACATGTGCGTTGGTTCCAGCAGAAGCCCGACACTAGCGCATGTTGGTATTTGCAAGCACGATAACGGGGATGCCATTCACGCCCAGCGAGTCCTCCTCTCGTCATGCCACCAGTTAAGTTATAGCGGACCGACAAAACTCGTCACTCCAGCGGAGTTTTCCTACAAACAGCGACGATATTCTCGAGTGTTACGGGATCAGAGGATGTGTTAGGATTTCCCACCGGCTGTGGTGGCCACCCGCATCGCGCATTGATACGAATATACAGTCCGGCGTACAAAGTACAACTACGGAAATTTCGGAAAGGGTTAGCAGTATCGCCGGTCCATGGCGGCCTCGCTTTACGTAGCTCTGAGCCGTACAGCCAAACTACCGCCCACACACCCGGGTAGCACCCGCTAGGGAGCACATCATTCACCGACCTACCTCATATAAGGAGGATGCCCCATCCACGATGGCGCACTAGCACCGCTGTGGGACGTCTATGTACAGCATCACTCCGCTCCAAAATCATGGATCGTCTCCCGCCATTGGCGGTGTTTATGCATGGTCAGCTGTAGATTGTTAGGAACGCGAGAGATCTAGGAAGGCCGTAAGCCCGTTCCTGTGGACCGATCATAATGTTCAGAAGACTCGGAGATACCCGTGGAGAGAAGGAAGAAAGGGGGGGAGGGGGGAAGCGCCACTATACCACCTTCCCCGGAAAGTTCTAGAAGCCCGTGCTAACACAATCACGCAATATTCCAGGCTCAGCGAGGACAATTCCGAGGGCATATTCCGCCTCTGACTTGAATCCAGCACCCGAACCCGCAAGTCTAGCTGAAATCGACGATGGGGGGGCGACGCCCAAGCAAGTAGACTTGAGAAGCTCGGGGAAGATACGGCAACCTGTCCTTTCCTGAAGAAAACCCGCGCTCTAAGACTGTACACGTGCTTGTAGATGATACACAGTTAACTTGACGGGAGACGCGCCGCATAGGCTTAGAAAGGATCTATCTATTCATAGCTAATTTGTATCGCCGTCTTAGTGCCGGCGTGGTATCTTGGGTTTCTCAGAGATCCCGAGAAGGCGGTAGCCCAGGCGGCGCATCAGTCTGGATGCCTGTCCCTAGGAGCGATTTCGTAGATCACATCGACTCCTTTGATAACCGCGGGCCGTGTCTATTTGCGTACGAGTTGTCGTTCATGCGGCTACGTACCATATGCACGAGCGACGATCCCATGATATCTTAAAACAACAGAAGACTAACCGCAGCATCACTCAGTCACATACGTCCCAGGGGTCTATACGCAACGACTACGCATATGCAAACGCCGCACACTCCGCTCAGATGTGCCCTCACCTGCTCTCCCGGCGTGAAAGGGAATTTCAGGGCGCAAGGAACGTAGCATACACAAATCCCTATCCGAGAGTGTCAGAGAGCAGCAACGTTTGTAGATGATCTATCTGCTACGTTATTATGTCCGTTCGAATACCTTGACTGGCATCTAATCGATTCAGGATAATTATTTGTCCGTCTTCCCGAGTCCCGGGACAAGACGTCGGGGAGGTGAATCCTCCTGCTGCTGGAGGCGATGTCCGTATGCAGGTACCGTGAAGATATTTCCGTATAAGGGAATCGTATGTCCATCGTGATGTCTAGTAGTACCAGGAGTCGTTAGACATACACCCTAGAGCGCGGCGCCTCCCAAGTCTCGAGGCGCGCAGAATTTAGCCGCGGCGGGGGCTCACTTAGCTATGGCCACCTAGACAGCCCGCAGGACGCATCAAGCACCCTCAACCCCCACTACCGTTGAGATGTTACGTGCCATGCCCCATGTGCTACGTCGTTCGAGGGTACCCGAATTACCAACCTTATCTCCCCAGCCTGCAGGGTTGAGGGGGCTTTGTACGGAGCGTATCGGCGGCACCCGCACGATCTGCAGCCTTCCCTGCCTCGGTGAATCTGATAGGCAACAATGTCGAGGCGCTGCGAGCCGTCTGGCCAGGGCTCCTCGAGCATTGAGCTCCTATCCAATGGGGAAAATTCGATCGCAGATCTCGGGTCTCAGAACTGGAGGCGGGCGGTACACCGCGTGTACACCTGAATCCGCTCGGGCCACTCGTGAGGCTGAATAGCATCTGCCGGATTCAGAAGTGCCAGGATGGTGTTCCCCTTGCTGTGACCACTTCGCATCCCATCCGCATGGTGAAGGAAAGAAACCACAAGTACAGCGAGTAGCCCCCAAGTCGGAAGGATGGCAAGCCACCTGCCGGTAGAGCCGTGGCCGCGGCTGCCCCAGAGAGCTGGAGGGTAACATGGAAGGATCCGGGCAGCCCTCCCGGGTTGGTCGTCTCGGGAGTTTGTGGCGAAGTTGTCGGTTGTGGCAACTCATGGAACCTGCGCGAAGAGCGCAAGACATCTCCACTAACTACAGTCACATTTAGCTTTACTAAGCCGTCTGGCCACTCATTATAGGAATGCTCAGGAAGTTCCTGCTAGCCTTTCCCCGAGGGAATAGCGACAAGAGAGAACGACGCATGAAGCATCGTTTACGACTCAAAACAGTATACCGAAGCTGTAAGCTTAGGTAGGATTGCCTTGGAAGACCTCGCCCTCCATTCTGATTCCATCTAGCCTTACAGTAAGTGTGGATAGTGCCTCCCTTGCTCGAGTAGGTAGACCCCTGGAGGTTCTCCGCTCGAAGAACCACGGGCGCAGTCGTTCGTACATAGTTTGAAACGAAAGTTTATACACATGTTCCGTACCTACTGGGGAAAAAAGCGCGGCAACGGCGATGGCGTTTATCTATGGTGGTTAGGCCAGGGGACGGGCTTTGTTGGTTTCCGTCAACACGCATTCCCACATAGAGTATCATGCAAGGTACAGGTAGGTTCCTGCCTCGTAGCGTGGGAAATCTGTGGAATCCGTTGACGTTGTGGCGCAAAACCCCTGAGGGGGCCCTTGGCTTCGACCTTGCTCGCCCTCGGAGGCGACTGAGGGAATGGTCTATTTTTGGCGGCCCCAGAAACAATCGCATGAATTCGGCGCATAGCGTTGTATTGCGGAATGCCATCGCAGCAAGGTTCCTGCCGTGATATGTCAACCGGACCCCTATAAGTCTTGGAAGTGAGGTGTTCGGGGGAGACTGAACAACTTGATATGCCTAAGATCTCCCTCTCCATACATCAAGGGGCATTCCTCGGCAACGCCGCGTTGAACCAGTCAGGGATTTGAATCCCTCGCGTCTATGAACTTTGGGTGCCTCCGCGGGAGATCTAAGAAGTACTGATGGCGGCTGTCGATCCTAATCCCCGTTTTACGCGGCACTATAGTTCTACTACATGTTACCTGACGTGAGATTAGCCCAGGCGTCCCCGATTGTCTCTTGCTAGGTGCAATTACAAGCTAGAGCTCCAAGGAAGAGACTGCTACGTAACAGGCCTTGAGCGCTTCAGTGTGAACGGAACAAACTGACACATGGCGGAGAAAGAGAGGGGAAGGTGTGCGGGACGCGACACTCCACGATCGTGGCAGCGTAGTAAGATTCAAAAGAGCACTCGTCGGATCGTATCAAGACTCAATTATCGTAACGAGTTTCGCGACATCTGCTCCATGGCGGGTACTGTGGCTGGGCAGGACAACTGCTGACTCAGTCGGATTTGCTTCTCTGCTCATATTAATAGGCACCACGAACCAGCCACATGTTCTGGTTGCCACAGCTATGCGGCTGACAGCCTGAAAATACATGCATCAGGAGTGTTTCACCGAGTCCGACCTGACGGGCCCATCATGTCGGTAGGTTGGCAGTGGCCTTTCAAAATTCAGTCTTCGATTATACGGTACCTGCTCTCTAACTGCAGCCGCACGTAGCAGGGGATGCATAAGTCGACACATACTCCCGGAGAAGGATGCTAAGATGTAGCAACGCAGACTCCTCCACGGCACGTTGCAATAAGTAGCATCCGAGACAAGCTCAGCGCGCCGTCTACCCTTGTCACGGCGGGGCTAGCCCACACATAGCTGGATGGGGGTCAGGCTGAGAGGGTAAGGCAAGGCAGGCTCGGAGAAGAGCAGGGCTTGTGCTGTCCGCCGTCGGTCGCTGAGACATCGAGGGTAAGGTCATGGCCTGGGATTGGAAGTGTATTAGAAAAGCACATATCACCCCAAAGAATGGAGTAAGTGTACGAAGTAGTTAGAGAGTATCTGGATAGTGGACCATGGAACAGTAATCTGCAGGGCTAGAGAGTCCACCTTGGTCAGTGCTGTTCGAACCTCGCCACATCCGGCCGGCCGAGAGGCAACGCCTGTCATCAATTGGGGGCACTTGCTAAAGAATAGTACACCCCCACGTTTTCGAAATATCCTGGTCCCAGCATCAGGGGCATGTTGCCGCTTTAGAGGGCTTCATTAAGATAGTTATTTGATGGAACGCGGTGCTTTGCTGCATCTTCATTGGCTTAGCTACCGAGGGTAATTATGGTGATGCCATAGGAATACTCGGCTGCAACGTCATGTACCCAAATATTATGAACCGTAAGCGACAGCCGCGTAAGCGGAAATACACATTGTGAACGGTTTGGCGCGCTTCTATTCTCATGCGAGATCTCTTCCTATCAGTCACAAAAGAACCGCAAGTGCTTTACTTGCTGACAGGGACCGTGCAGACGTATGATGGAGAAGACGACCGAAGCTGCTTGCATCTACGGGAGTAATGTGAATGCATCGAGACGATGGCAGTTTGGCGCAACCAACACAACTCCCTGGGCCGGCAGATGGGTGTTTCAACACCTGACCAATGGCTGCCCAATCCGACTCGCAGATGATCAGAAGCCCGGTCTTGACAAGCTTTTGATACTTGAGCCTCAATTCTGCAGCAAAGTGCTAGACTGGCCGCATGTAACAAGAAGTCATGTGCTTCCTCGAGGGAGATAGATAATTCCCTGCTGACACCTTTCTAGCCATGACTCGCAAACACATTCGCCTTGGAATGTGATCATTCATATTCTAGCCCGTATAAGGTGTGTCGCACAATGGTGCAGAGTTCAGCATCTGATCTCAGAGATGACCATGGCAGCTGCTGGTGGTGTTACTCCGTATACGGCTTGGTCTCGTTGACGCTAATATAGGCGGGTGGAGAATAGCAGTAGTACCATGGGGATGCAGATGTAGATGAGGTAGGGACTGGAGAATTGGCCCTAGTGTCTTGCACGATAGGTTATGCATTGATGAATGACAGGAATATTCCTGCTGACATAATGGATCACCTCATCCTCGCACGAGGTGTTCCATCCTATATGAACACTCCACTACGCCGGAAACCAGAGTAGAATCTCATTGGGCGATGCCGATGGAAAGGTGACCATTTTGGAATGCATGCCAAGACCTTAAGGAAGTTGCAACGTTACCTGACTTTAGTCTGGACCTACCTGCATAGGCATCTGCTAGGTAGTACAGCTTGACGTACATTCCAAGGCCACACATTCATTGCTTATGTTCTCAACAGAGACTCTTTTAAATGTTAGTTAACCCAGCAGGACCGCACGGCCGGGGTTACCTAATTGGTTACTATGCGTAAGGAGACCTCTCGTCTAGCAAGATCCAGGAAATCATACGTTTGGGGGGAATTAAGGTTAATTAACATTAACCGATGTATAACAGAACCAGAGACTGATAACCCAGCGGAGCGGAGCGATTCGTACTTCACTGCAGTGCTGCGAAGGACTAATTACTGGTACATATGTTGTACTCGTCTCAACGGGCGAATAAAGAGGCGCTTCCCACGGAGGAATTGACAAATCAGGAAGCGTGCGCCGCTGAAGCCAGCGTCTCGGCAGTCCGCAAATTTGCATCAGGGTCTGGATTCCGGTGAGTAAAAGCGGGATGGTGGCATTTTGTGAGTATGGATAGCTCGCGTGGGTTTGGGCTATCACACCAGGGGGTTATGGCAAGCGATGAGGTAAAAAGGTCACGTCTTTATCAACGACCCTCAATATATGTCCGATATGTGGGCAGACCTACAATCCATTAAGACATGTAGCATGTCGAATGTGCATTTTGTGATGGGGCCTTTTATCTCTGCACTAGTAGACAATCCGACCTCACCACTAATCAATCGTTTTATGACCTCACCGAGCCTTGTGGATAGACGGGAAAATCAAAGCCGTCGGGACCATTCGCCTCAGACGCCCGAAGCGTATATCAAAGTAAATATCGAAAATCATCGCGCCTAGTAACTCCATGGCTACTTTACCATATATCTGTTATGCATTGGTCTTGGCGCACGATGGTCGATCAGGACTCTAGTGATGCTGAGCTTGAGCCGGACCTCATCTACTGACGATCGTGACTTGGAAGGCCATTTCCGTCCAACGTTTTGGCGTGCTGCTGGGAAAGAGCAGGTTCGGTGCTAGAATGAACCGAACTAGGTAGGACAGCCCCTACAATGAGCCAATTACATACCAGTGGCCCAGCAGGGGCAATGATGGTAGCAAAGGGTGGCTGGTAGTCTTCTCTTGGCTATTAAATCCTTTGCTCTATAAGTTGAGCCGGGCGGTCTTCGATCGAGAGTGGCTTGAGTTGAGGGGGTCTGAACGAATCAACTACTCTGGAGGGGCGGGAAAGGCGAAAGTGGAGGGTGAGCCAGGTAAGCTTATTTATCCCTAGTGGGGTTCCGTGCAGGCTTCCTCGGCCCTTCTAGCGCCTAACGCTGTACATTTGTAAAAGGCGAGTGGCGCCTCTAGCGCTCGTCTCTGCGATTCCTTTTTTAACCGTACACCCTCAGTTGGCGTTCCCGACGGCGATGCGCAAGCTGCACCAATCAGGTGTAAATTGATCTGAGATAGACTCTTGTCAACTGCAGAGGGTTGGGCAGACTTGCGCTCAAAGCAGATACGAAAATCGATAGCGCTATTGCACCGCTGCAGTATAGACTAGCGCCTTTATATCTGAATGGTCGTGGTACTGATAGTAGACTGATCAGTGATGACGGTTTGGAGATACAATGCCAAGGTTGTGTGCCTCTCAACGGTGGAGGTAAGACGAGGGGTGGACCTGTCGGGTACAGTATTCCTAGAGGAGTTACCATCATAACGCACTTGCAGTAGGAACCTGTCCGCTATGGGTATGGCGCAGTTTGCCATTGTACATAATTATTGCCTGCTATTGCGTCTAGGGTTATATCGGAAACAGCTGCTGCATATGCCATCATACCCTCGGCATCGTGATGCAAGCTACAGATTCCGTGAAGAGAAGTATAACAACTCATATAACTATTCGGAATCTGAGAGTTCTGGTCGACCTGACTGCGAGATGGCCAGAACGGGAAGACTTCGAGAAATCGCAAGCAGCGGCACTGTCGTATGCCATCGTCGCACTGCAGCATGTAGGATTGCACTCGCGGCCATCTGGCTCTTGGTCCTGCTTGACTTGCAGCAGTCATGCATAACAGAGGCTAGCGACGGACGAGGTCGGGCCAAGGCTCAAGCTAGTGTGGATTGCATCGGTTTTTCCTTCAACCGCTGTTGAAGGCGCGACTTGGCGTTCGCATCCCACCTTTGGAGACGGATTTATAGCTGAGTCTTTCCGGGGAACGAAATGAAGATGAGGATCTCGATTTAGGTTGTCCGGGTCGCTTAGAAGACGTATACGAAGTACCCATTATTCCAGTTTCAGTTCAACCGCGGCCTTTCTCAGTCAATTATGGCGGATACGGCAAGCGTTTCCCGGAGCTCTGCAAGGGTTGCTGTTGATAAGGAAGAGACGGGTTTGATGCGATGTCGTGTCCTCCCTACCACTTGAGTGCTTCGGGTGGCAGACAAGGGTGTACCCCAAAAGCCGCAGCTCGCAATTCAAAAGATTCCACGCACACATGTCGACAGAAATACGACCGGGCGAGTGGAACATGGCATATTTCGTGGGCTAGCCTTTTCTAACATGGACATTATGAGCTACCGGAAGCTATTGATAAACCTAAATCGACATATGATTCAGTGCGGAGCATGATAACGCATCGTACAGTCGGAGGCGGGGACTGTCTTGAGATGTAGGCTAAGTTGGAATGACAGAAACGTATAGAAGCTGGGAACATACAGGGATGAGATCGATTTATCCTAAAGATTACTATTAGAGTATAAGAAGCGTATTTGCGCATCATGCGTTACATGTCGGTTGAGCCACCATCGCATGGCATGCTCGGAGTTGAGATAGATAACAGAGAACCCCGAACTTGACCGCCAAGGGTCATCACCATCTATTACGGACCCCAGCTCAGGGTTACAGAGGCCCTACCAGAATTGTTCTTCAAGGTTGCGGTGCCGTCCGGCAAATGGCCGTGACTTTCCAATTATCCAACGGGTTTAGGAAAGGGATGGACCGGCTTGATCAGTCTTGACCCTAAAAGCTTGTTATACGAATCGCGCATCTCTATCGCGATGGCCGAAACACCACATCCCAAATAGGCAGAAGAGAAATGGGACTATGAAATCTGAGATAATAAGGAGCCCTCGGCTTGTAGCGTCCAGTATGGTTGATGGTTTGTTGGAGGAGGGTCGAGTCTCTCAACAAGAGACCGTGGATCCGGATTCAGGGGGTTGCACGAAAGGCAATGAGGGGCGTCATGGAATGGTTCCTCGCGTTGCCCTTCGACGCATTAGGTTTAACATTGTGAAGTCGTTCTATGCGTGGCGTAACGTACAGGTAGTGGCGTCGTAGCAGGCACTGAAAAGTCTCGCACGAATTCTCACTCGTTGCTGGCCTTGCTACCATGATTCCCCAATTCGTCTTGTATTGCGGAGTAGGAGCGCGTTGTTGAAGAGCCACTCTTGTATGTATGCTATTTCTACAACCGACCTGTCATCAAATTCTGGGTATGATAATAAATAGTCGGTCATTCTTAATGATGCGAGAAGATGCCCTACCATGAGAACTCGACTGTAATGTGGAAATTGGTGAAAATTACGACGATATCATCATTCTCGTCCTTTGCTGGAGCATCGGCGCCGGCGCTAATCTGTTCCCCCAGCTCCCGACATTCTCCCCATGGGTCTTGACCAACTGCTGCCATCTTACAAATTATGTAGGGTGGTCATCTTACGAATCAGGTCATTCGAGACGACCAACCAATGGGAGGCGATTCGTAATCATCAACCATATTAAAGAAAAGGCATACATTACCATAGGATATAAGTCATGCGGGATAAATGCTCGGATGTAAGAGGTTAGATGAGAAGTATAGAATTTATAAACTACCTAGCAAATCCTGGACCCCCCTAGGGCTCTCGGCAAAGTCCTACGCACGTGCTTGTCAACAGCTCAACCGATCAAGTACGTAGGTAACAAACACCTGGGGGACCCACGAGGGGTTGGTATGGGAAGAGGAGTCTAGATGCCCTCACAGAGCATTTCTCGATAATTGCATTTATTAGTCTTGCATAGGCACAGACAGCAAGTGGGTTCACTAGAGTCGCCGGCCTCCGTCATCCGTCACGTCAATACCCCATACTCGGTAGATGGGGGAGGGGAGCCGCCCCTGGACTGAAGACTGCGCGGTTCGCTGTGACGAGTGATGTCCTGATCTCCGAGCGTAAGGACATGGACAAGACGTTACTTAGCGCTACGCATGAAGCGGGTAATGCAACGATGGGGGTCAATCTTAAATTAAGCCTTTTAACTAATAGCCCACGAGGAACGGACCAAACGATGCTCCCGGCTCGCGGTTCAGGGCTGGTCTGGTTGCTAATGATAGAAACGCTGAACAACCGGGGCAGATGGGCCGTGCCGGTATGTACATCAGGCGGGCACCTGAGAGAGCTGAAGGTTTCGTTCCTGAGTGTAAAATATCCGGACGGCGATCATCCAGGTTGAGTTTGACCATATTCGGCCCCGTGGTGGCTATTCCCCATGATTTCTGATGCGTCCAAGGCGTCACGTAATAGCCAAGCTGTAACCAAAACCCGCCCCATAACAGTAAGCAAAGCAGGGTCGTGAAATGGCACCTGGAATTGAACCTGCCAAGACTGCGTCGAGCTCTTGAAGCAACTTGTCGTGGGTCGCTACCATCACTGCTGCATTCGCGGGGGTCGGCACTCTACAAGGGGACTCCAAATATATGGAAATTGTTGATTAAATGTGTTGGCAGTGCAGCGGAAAACTCCCTTTGATTACAGTTAGCAACCTAGCACACGATTACTCTAGTTCTCAACTACCTACATACCCATACATACCGATATCAAGTACGAGATAGCTAGGCTGAACTACAACCAAGTCAAAAAAACCCCTGGGAATCCACGCTGGGTACATGTATGTGAGTAATGCGTTGCGAAGTGGATTTACTTACCATTGATGGCATCCAAGAGTAACCGAGTCCTACATACTGCATACTCGGACCATCACCCATCCAGAGTTACCCGTCAACTGTTCGTCTTTCCCGTTCGTCTAATCATGCAAGAACTACTACTACCCAGGTGATAAGATATTGTTTATAATAGAAGCACTTCCGTTTCATCAGCTTGCATTCGGAAATGCCTCTGGCATAATACCAAGAGGGGCCTAAAACTGTGGTGGATCTGCACTAAGCAGGGCCTGTAGCTAAGTTTAGCTTGCCTCTGCAATTGTCTCCCCAGCCCGTGCAACGCTCTGTTACTGACTGACTAGTACTACTTGCTGCGCCTATTGTATTGTCCCGGAGTACTACGCATGCACGTCACCAAAATGTCCGCCGAAGAGGCCGGCTGGTCACAACTTGTGCCGTTGCCTAAGTCAAGGGCCTGAATCCTTCCGTCATGAGCCACCACTGTCATGCGGCGGCTAAGCGGCGATTTAAGGTGGTGCACGGCGTCACCGTTGAACGACTAGCCAGGCACTACCGAATCCCGCGCTAAGCATAGTTAGAGATATAACTGGTAAGTCAATACAGCAGTCATCCATCGATGGTTGCAGCGGTTGAAGCCGCTCGATGAGGCTTTTGGACAGGCACGTTAGCATTGCACCTCACCCTCTTGTCTCCGGCCCGCTTTTCCTATGTACAATCACTCTCGCCATTTCATGATATTTCGAAGAAATATTGATGATGGGAAGGGTTAGGATTCCATAATCGAAAGGTATCGGTTCAGTGGCCAATAGTCTACTTCCAGCTTTTGCTCTTGCGAACCCTACAGTCTTGTTACTTCGGGATCTGCCGTTCGCCCTGACTGTTCAGCTAATATGTCTACTACATTTAGATGTAAGCGTGGGTATGTAACAACTTGGAATCGCATGTCACATATCAGCACCCGGCAAAGATACCATGGTACATGTGGATTTTTACTGCTAACTCGTTGAGGGTACCTGAGGTGCTGGACCATAGGTATCGTTCCCGACTCTTGAGTCTGCCTTCAGCGCTCGTCCTCGTTATTGCACGCAGGGCATTTTCATCTCTCCCAAGACTCATCACTCACTCACTTAGTACATATGGATGCACGAACGTAGGATCGCATGTGTAGCCCCTTCTCCTCTCTACCCTCTTCATTTTTCTTGTCCCATATTAGAGATATAGTCACATATCTACACGCATCTATTACCTGCACACAACGACGCATGGAATATTTCTGTATCAACATACATGGATGTATGGGGCTTTCTTGCAAAAGCTTGCGTACAGGTCATCCCCCGATCCCACAACTCCTAGAACATCCGATTTCCGAGTTACCTTATCCCCATGCCATGACATGTCCACGCAAGCGAGAAGCCAAGAAATTCATAAGCTGTCCCATCTATTTTAGCATTTTGCTCAGGTATTTAGATGGACGGACACGGAGCTACCTATACTGCCCTACGTAGTATGCGCCTTACTACAGTTTCGTCCCCATCACGGCCGCAGTGAGCGAAGTGTAATAAGTGCCATAGGCCTCAGGGCCCGGTTTTTTGTGTCTACATACCCAAGGTACACTCCGCTATCCTTGCACATGTCCCTGGTCCACTGGCCCCAACTTAGGATCTAAGCATATTTAGTATGCTATGTAAGAACAAAACGTATTGTACCTGTAATGATGCACCCCCCTCCCCAATCCCCGCTAGTCCCTACTTCTCCGTATAGTGGCCCCGTCTTTGCATATTGTATTTACAAGGGTCCGCCCTTCGGCCCTCCACCCCTTGACTACGGCAGGGGTCGAAAGCTACTGATCTCCAAACTGTTCCACCCCAGTCTGGCGAATCGATGCCCAGTTTTCAACCCCCCGTCTCTGATCTCACACCATTCTCTATTGTCGCGTTTCCAACGGCGACGCCCCCCCCCCCTCTATCAAGACCCTCTACAAGTGCAGCCTCTCTACCCCCGGCACCATGGTGGCAGCAGGAGTGGGAAGGGCCCTGCATGTACCTGTTCTGTACCGAGCTAGAGGGACTGGGGGAGAGGTCTATATGCTGTGCGTCCCTCGTCTGCGTGGTTCATAAGAGTCGCATGCTTCGACATATATCTGGCTATCCAATTCGCTCCTCTCTTACTCGTCCCCATGCAGCGCCAATGACCTCTTGCTTAAGACTTACATCTTTTCCATATTAACTCGATTTACCCGTACCACTCATCGACACTCCGCGACTATCCAGTGGTTACAGGCTTCGTCCACTTTGGAAACAACAACGTCCCGTTGAAGCGGCTACCTTCTTGCCCAGCACATTAGTACCATATAACACTCTGTCTCTTATTCCTCAAGTGCATATTCCGAACATGACCGTCCCGTCACCTCAACAGAACCCCACCAAGGACGCGCAGGCTGCCCGGAAACGCCGTAGGAGAACCCCCGCTGGAGGAGCTGCGGATGACTGCTTCACGTGCATCA
This sequence comes from Monosporascus ibericus, assembly GCA_004154915.1. Lineage (NCBI taxonomy): Eukaryota > Fungi > Ascomycota > Sordariomycetes > Xylariales > Monosporascus > Monosporascus ibericus. The sequence goes on from QJNU01000398.1 coordinate 49,980, forward strand.
AAAGGAACACCAAGTGTGATCGGCGCCGGCCCTACTGCTCGCAATGTCTCGAGATTGGGAACGAGTGCTCTGGCTATAAGACTCAGTTGACTTGGGGAGTGGGAGTGGCGAGCCGAGGGAAGCTTCGAGGACTTTCGCTACCAGTCGCAAAATCACCGCCTGTAGCGCCTGTGGCAAAGAAGACAACAGCCCGATCCCGAGCGAGCTCCGCAGCCTCGAGCCAGTGGAGTGAACGGGAGGGGTCTCCCAGGAGCCACCGGCATGGCGTCGAGATCAGGGGAACCCAGATGTCTGCTTCCGTTCCTACGACCCCTTTCGCCCCATACCACGAGTTCCCGCGATTTACCCAGGCCGAGACGCATCCAGCAGCTACTCAGGCGTCATGGGGCAGCCTCCCGGCATACTCCGGAAGCTTGACTGCGGAGCCGTCTAGGTTCCAAAAATTGCACAGCCCGATGGGTCACTTCCCCGTCATGAGCGAGCCGATGTCGTCTTCGGTTGACTCTCTTAGCGATGTCGAATACACGATGTCGCCAATGGCCCACTCTTTCCCGAGAGAAGAGATGCCCTACATGCAGAACCCGGGTATAATGTACGAGGGTTATGCGAGCCACAGTTCTCCTGGAACTCAGACTCCCGTCTCCGCCATCATGATAGATCAGAGGTCGGCGCCGACCTCCTGCCCGGGTCTCGTCTATACGCCATCCGAGCCCAGCTCGAGCCTGAGCTCGCACCACGGCACGTTCGAGGCACAGATGAGTCACAGAATCATGGCTTCAGACAGCGACACCCTCAGTAAGAATGCCATGCCCTGGTTCAAGCCATCTTCGGGGTTACTTACAGCTTCTTGCAGGCGTCCCTGAAATCGAGCCTTACAGCGTCAGCCCACCCTCGACTGGGGGTCCGTACTGGGCGCCATCGACTTCCAAAGGGAACGACGCGACTCCTCACCCGGTAGAACCTCCACCGGCTCCACCGGCGCTCCCATACGAGGGTCACTCGATACAGGTTAGCCCTGATCTCATTGCAAGAGTGCCCTTCTTCCTCGATTACTACGAGAACATCATGTGTCCGTCTATGGTCCTGATCGATGGGCCGGACAACCCTTTCCGAAGCATCTTGCGGCTGGCGTCGAGCAGCCGCAGTCTCCAACACGCCATCTGTGCCCTGTCTGCATGTAACCTGAGGATGAAACGAAAGCTAAGCTTGGGTCAACATACCAGGGACTCTCCGTTGGCGGAAGGTGGTAACCCTGAGCAAACCACGGAAACTCACTCGGACGATCCCTCGTTGACGGAGGAGCACCAACACCGCAACATAGCAGTGAACCTTCTGAACCAGCAGCTGAATGATCCGTCGAAGTCATATCACGATAACGTCTTGGCTACCATTCTCATCTTGTGCCACTATCGAATGGTCGAGTCGGGTATCGCGAAGTTCCACACCCAGTTCGCCGGCGTCAAAAAGATCCTGAGTATGCGAAGCTCGGCTCCGTATCATGCGTCGAGCGACTCCTCATGGATGGAGGCCATTTTCACTTACTTCGATTCGATATCCGCGAGCATCAACGAGCGAGAAGCCCAGCTTAACCATTCTTTCTTTGGGGTTTCGACGGATTCTCACCTGCTGCCGCCCGGCGCCGAAAACTGGGTCGGCTGTGACAGGGAGCTCTTCAAGACCATCAACAAACTCGGCCGACTAAACCTCCTCTCCCAGCACCGACCTGTTCAGGACCTCATGACAGCTCCGCCCGGACGCGTTGGTGCTCCACGATCATCCTCCCCTCTCGGCTCTCCCTTGGGTCATACGTTCAAGCAGAGCGCTCCCTCCATCGGGGACTTCTTCAGCATGCCGGTTCAGCGCTTCGACGGCAACGGTTTTGTTACGCAGCTTGATGACGAGGAGATCTTATCCTCGGGACTCTGCTCGTCTCCGAATTACGATGATCACCGCTCGAGTTTCTGGCGTGAGTGGAAAGACGCACGCACGGCTCTGCAGAACTGGGAGTTCGACCCCCAACGCGTGGCCGCATCGCTCCCGGGCTCCCCGGGGCCCAATGTGGTCCGGGATCTGGGTTCGCTCTCCGAGGCCTTCCGCTACGCGGCGCTCCTCTACACGGAACGCCTGGCATCCCCCAACGTCCGGCCGAGCGACAATAATTTCCGCAACCTGGTCAGCCAAGTGGTCTACTACACGACCTCCCTGGAGTCCGGCGGCAGCGCCGAGAAATTCCTGCTCTGGCCCCTCTTCGTCGCCGGCAGCGAGTGCGTCAACGAGCTGCAACAGAACATCATCCGCAACAAGTGCCGTGGCATCATGTCCCGCAGCGGCTACATGAACAACCTCGCGGCCCTGGAGGTCCTCGAGCGTCTTTGGGCCGGCGAGTTCCAGCAGCCCCAGCACGAGGCCCGCTTCGGACTCCGGCGCGGGCCCTTCAGCTGGACCAAGTGCATCGGTGGCCCCGGCGTCGGGGTGGAGTGGATCATGTTTTAAAATACAAAAAGGAGTGAACAGCGTATATATGTGAACGCGGTCTCTTGTTTTGTTTCGTCACCTTTGCATTGTTTTGATATATACCATGCTTGGAGTACATAGGATTTTGCTTTCTACTGCTGTTACATTCTCCCATTCCCGTCTTGATATCCTGTTTTTTCGTCTTCGAATCTTTCTTGTACAATATTACCACGGCATCTTTTCTATGGGGAGGACTGTGTGTATCATGTGGTCATGGCTTACGGCGGATACGACGTCTGTTGTTTTTCGATGGGCTCATGGGTGGATGAAAACGGATCGATGGGGTTTAAGGTGTCCATGTTGCATGCGGCTGATATTTTCCTCTTCTTGAGACATAAGGGGGAGGCGATGTGATTTGTGGCATATCTCGGGGGAGGGCAGTACTTGGCATATACCTCGGTTACGAATGCATGTAGATAGGAAACAGTTGGCACATACACACACGCACAATCGAGGCGTACATTGATGCATGGTGTTAGTGGGCGAATATTCTATTCCGCATTTCGACGCATTTTTCCGTGTCATGCTGTCCTGGTTCACCTGTCTATGCCTTGATTCAGGTGACTGGCCTTGAACTCCCTCTGATTGGCCGCGGCCTGCGATCTAGCAGTTGGGATATCGCCCATGTGCTGCTGCGCATGTGTAGGTAGAGAGAGTGCCAGCAGCAGTCTGTTTGTCTGTCTCTCGAGTCCGTACCCAGCATGCCTCTATGCCGTTCAATGCCAGCCTTACCCTTTCACTGGTCACCCGCAAAACCATATTTCGGACTTAAAGTCTCGCTCCACTCACATGCCTACTTGGGTCTTCCCTTAGTTACCTAGGTAGGTAACATCGAGCCTCGGTAGTCCATAGAGGACATGGCATCGAACGCATTCCCCCTGAAGTTACATCCACCTGAGCAGAGGTCTCCGCCACCCCCTGTCCCTGTCTCCCCGCGATCAACTACGTAAAAGAAACCAAAGACTGGATGACTCCCCCGCAATTTGCTGGGTACTTATGCAATTGGAGAAACGCGGGGGACAAATGTAACTTTGACATGTTTTGAACACATGCACATAGTTGCGTGGATGAGTAGCATGATTGACATTTTGGTAGTTTATTTTACGTACGTACCTACATCGGTTTTGCCTGTCACTGGCTACAATAGCAATGATAATAATAGAGAGCTGATAGACCCCTTCCAGATTATGTATCTAGGTGCCGAGGGTCGGATCCGCCCGCTGAGGCAGGAATACCTAGGTACACTTTATGGCTACACACGACGATGATCTGGCACAACATGTGCGTGGTACATAGAACACCGCATCACGGGTTAAGCTTAAAAGTTTTTGGGCTTTTTGTCTCGCGATTCACAACCGGGGGGGGGAGGGATGCCGTGTGTCGATGGAGCTACACACATAAGTACTGACATAGCCAAGGCACATCCGTCCGTCTGGGTCATCAATCATCTGACATCTGACATCTGAAGAAGTCCGAAATGAGCGCGAAGACGGAGCTTAAACTAGCCTCGGAGGTTTACCCTTTTCCTTCCTCCTCTTCTTTTTTTATGTGCGCCACACACTACAGAACCTGCCAGGCGCCTACGTTCCTGCGGAAGAAGAAGAAAATCCGGGGAGCCGTGGCTGCGGGGCTTGCTCAGCCTGTCCCCTCCTTGCTTTAGTGCTGACTTGCGGCCGCGGCAATCCTTTTAGGTAGGGACGAGGATCCATGGCATCAGGGGATGGACGGATCTGGCCACGGCTGCACCGCCTCCCTGCCCTATCCGTCCGCCTCTCCCGCCAGCTACTACTGCGCCAGCAAGCCAGAGAAAGCCAACCAGGCAAGGGTCGCTTACAGAAACCCCCTCGAGCGGCGCCGCAGCCGGCGTGTTTGACTGGCTGCTAGGCTGCCAGGAAGGATAGGGGGAAACAGCTTAATTTTACGGAACGTTTCATTAGGTAGGCACCGGACTATACGCCCGTAAAGGGGGCACCCAAGGTCTCTTTGTGTGTCAGCTGGTCACGGCGGCGGTCAAGGCCGAATTATGCCGAGTATGGGGTGTTTCCCTATCTGCCGCTGTACTCAACGCCCCTGACTGACCCCCGCCTCGAACGCCTTGCACTACAAATAGTGATTTTGGCTTGCGCCCCCTTCCTGCGATTGGTGGGCTGGCGTTGAAATGCCGGACGGATAAGACAACAGGACCGGGGGCGGAGATGAGATGGGATACTGTGAGATGGCGATGGGGAAAGTCTAGTGTAACAATGAGTGACAGTATAAAATTCGCTGAGCCTCGTTACGTGGTTACGTGGTACGGCTTTGGTAACGAAAGGGGCCCCGGCAGGCATCAAAACGTCTAAAGGTAGCACTGCGCATCGCCGACAAACGCCGCCTACGTCTTTTGCATCACCCAAGGGGTTGTCCTACTCTACTCCTCATGGGGAACCGAAGCGGAGCCCCAGATAGCTGATGATAAATACGCCTTCCCCCAAGGCAGCCGCCCCAGGTGCTATGTCGAGAGACAAACACGTGAAGTCGAGCGCGCGTGGGGCTTCCGGTGCATTCATTGGTAGGGACTAGGAGGACCTACCCGGCTACCCACCTTTGCTGTCTGAGGAGGTCGACGAGGCGCCGGATGCGTTTATTCGGTGGCGAGCTTACCCAGAACACCATCAAAACGCAGAGGAGCGCACTCGCTTGCGGAGATGCTGGGCGCTGCTATCAGACCATTTCACGTCACCGCCGCCAGACAGGGTTCTACCCATTCGTTTTACTCCCCGGAGAAGCTGCGGCGGAATGAGTAGACAGCTTGGTTTAGGTTTGCGACAAGCTGTGGCGGTGTGCGAAATACCAACTATCCTAGGCACAGAGAATATCGTTGTCACACGCATGTATGATCAATGTACCTATCCGTTCACCTAAGCTAAGTAGCCTAGCAATGCGTGGGGTTGCAAGTCGAGATGAAAGGGTCAGTCCTCGTATCCAATGGAGGGCCAGGGAAGCCTATCATGTCTGCACAGAAACCGGACAACCTGGGACAGGTTCCACTGATAGCTTCTGCGGGTGCCTTGAATGGGGATGCCGTCTATGGTCCAACTGTATACAGAACTCGGTGCAGGCAGCCGATTCGCCTGATCTAATCGCCGACGCTCTCTGGATGACGATCTGTTGAAGAGTTGACGCACTCAAGCAGCCCGATAGGCAGGAGAGCAGGATGCGGGAGACAGTGGGTGTGGATTCTTACGTGCATACAGTAGGAAGTACATGTATCAGCTAGTAGAGCTGTTCCATGCTGTTACCCTCTCGCAATGCGTAGGGCTATGGGTACCTACTCTTTCTTACGTTAAGCTATGCACGTGCCGATTAGATAATGCTATCTTATCAGCCAAATAAATTTTGGGAGCCAGTAGGTAAACGGCTATTGCAGGACTGCAGCCAGCCAACGACTAGCGACGACTTCGCGCGTACAGACACACATGAGATAGGAACATCAGTAACGAGAACCCCCGCCCACTCATATAAGATACAATTGCGCTCCCCTCGACCCACCTGACCTCCTCTTACCTACCGACGTAGATATATATAGTAGAGGAGATGGGTCGCGAACTGCAAAAGCGCAAGCGGCGGTCCGGCCGCCCCGCCGTCAAGCAGCCCGCCTCCAATAGGCCGAAACGGCTGCTCAACCCGCTGGGGAACGACCTTGTAGCAAAGAACTGGTAAGCCGCCCCTCTCACCCCAGATCCAATTCCTTAATTCCCAATCTCGAACCGCTTTTCTCTTCCTGCCCCGCGACAACCCGAACGTCACGAACCGACCGACGCTTTCGCCCCGGCTAACCCCCTCTCCTCCAGGGACAAGAAGCAGACCACGACGCAGAACTACCGCCGCCTCGGCCTCGTGGCCCGGCTCAAGGCGCCGGCCGGCGGCGTGGAGCCGGAGCTGCGCCGGACATCTGGAGCCACAGAGAAGAAGGAGAAGACGAATAAGCAGCAGCAGGCCGTGGACCCGTTCGCCATCGCGCCGAGTGCCGAGTCGGTGATCGGCGAGGCGCGCGTGGAGCGGGACGCCTCGGGGCAGATTGTGCGGATCATCGAGGCCTCCACCTCCAAGAAAGGGGCGTGGCGCGCGAAGAACAACCCGCTCAACGACCCGCTGGCAGCGCTGGATTCCGACTGCTCCGATTCGGAAGGAGAGGGCGACGAGCGCGACAACGCTGTTGAGGAGTGGGGCGGGATCGACGACGACGACGACAACGACAACGGCAACGGAGAGGGGAAGACGGGGAAGATCGTGCAGCAGCTCGAGGCCGAGGCGAACCGGCCGGTCGAGAAGAAGCCCCGAACGCAGAGCCAGCGCGAGAGGGAGTGGGTCGCGGAGCTGGTGCGGAGGCACGGCGACGACGTAAGGGCCATGGCGCGGGACCGCGCGCTGAACCCCATGCAGCAGACCGAGGCCGACATCGCGAGGCGAATCCGCAAGTGGAAGGCGGAGGCTTAGAGAGCGGATGATGGGTCGGGGAGCTAGGGTAAAAGGTTGGGATCCGGAGGGTAAAAAGGGGACTTCGGGGGAGAGGAGAGATACATGAGTCTTACATGCATTATACGGCGTTGAGGCGTCTTGTCTTGATGGGGATATTCGAGCATCTCGATCCGCTAAGAGCCCCCGGAACTGGTGCATAGATTTCTAGGAACATCAATGGTTGAGTATAATGCGCGTGGAAATCTCCAGACTGGACGCAGCTTATCGGTTGACATATATTCCATTCCATTTAAGAGTACGTACATACGCGCTCGATACCCTTCTTGGAATGGTTACCGTCATGTTTCGGGACCACTCACGGAGTAATGTGGTCAAGTCTAATCATCTAAGAACGTCACGCAGGAACCCGAGACCTTCGCACACGCTCTCTATGCAACCCTTTTGAAGAACGTTGTCGCTTCTCATTGCCATCAGACACGACACGAGGTATCTCTGGTCATCATATCCCCAAAATCCGGAACCGGAACACCAAAATCAAACCGTCCAGAGGGTTCATCATGTGCCTCGCGACCCAAAGTGGCCGCCGGTTCATATAGTCAAGTCCATCTCGCCGTCCACGCACCCTGTAAACCACCCGCTCGCAAGCTCGGAAACAAGTCGTCGTGGTAAGCTAATGTATCGTCCGGTCGTAGTTGGCGGGCGGGAACTGCGCCGGCCGGGTCGAGTCGTAGTCATCCGCCGCCGGAGGGGCATAGATCTGCGAGCCGTACGAACTACTACCCGGTCCCGCGTACGGATCCCCGTAAGCATCATGGATCGGCGCGTCGTTCAGCGGCGTGAGGTTGTTAACCCGGTAGCCGCTGTCGAAGGGGTTGTCCTGGGGGGGCGGGGAGTGGCTCTGCGGCTTGTATGATGTATCGGCTTCGAATATGCCCCCCGAGGAGCTACCGGCGCCGTACGAGTCGGCGTTGTACGGAGAGCTTTGGAAGTTGTCGTGACGGTCATCCATGCTTACCGGCGCGTAGGCCTCCTCGTCGTGCGGAGCCATCGACGTCGAGAATGCCGCCTTGTCGGGGTCTATGTTTTGGTGGTTGTTTTCAAGGGTCTCGTACCCAGGGAGGAAACCATTGTTATTGGTATACCTCAGAGTGTAATAGCTGACGCCGGTGGACAAGAGCCAGAACAGACTACAAACGGCAAGTCAGCGAAGAGTCGTGGGCGGGCCCGAGGGGGGAAAGGAAACCCACATCTGGAAAAAGGCAAGAGCCGCAATACCCTTGCTTACGGAGCAGCCTTGCCCGCAAGAGCCCCTTTTGTTGTAAGAGACCTGGGTAGCGAAGGCCGACAGCCACAATATGGCCCAGACGCAGTCTACGACAGTCATCGCATGGGGGTTGGCGATCCTCCGCGTCCGTTCCCACCGGGGCGCCATCGTCAAATAGAGCACGGCCGGGATCGTTATGAAACACTGCTCGTAGACGACTAGTTAGCAACTATTCCACCCCGTACAAAAGAAAGTGAGCGGGGGTTATCAGTGCATACCATAGCGAATGTCCAGCCATTTTTGCTGTTGATGTCAGAATCCGGCACTCTGAAGAGGACGATCTCGAGGACGAATATGACGAAGGCGATAACGCTGTGAAAGAGGTGGATGGCCAATTTGACCTTGGGAACGAGATCCGGGGCTAACTCGAACTTATCGGCGAAGCCCATTTCCTACGTCCGGTGGTTGACACGGTACGTAAGCGTCGTTGAAGAAAATGCTTTTTATTGTTGTTATCGTCGTCTTGATGGACGATAGTAAGCAAGCGCCGCAACAGTTATCAGTCAGAGCCCAAGCGACCCTGTATTTAGGGGATGGCGAAACGCGGCGACCCCCAGGGCTACAGCCGGCTTTTGCTTCGCTGATGTAGTCTTACTGTTCGGGCACAAGGAAAGAAGATAACGAGTTATGCCGCTGTAGCGAGATCGATTCGCAGTTACCAGAAAGTTGGTGGATGAAACTGGAGAGAAGAGGTTGAGGACAGCAAACTTATCGATTTAGAATCTCGTATACCTTTCGGCAGAAGGTGGGAAGTCGGACGCTGAATCGCTAGCGAAACGCTTTTGACCCAGTCTCGCCCAGCCCGGCCCAGCGAGCTCAGCCCGGCGCGACGGACGCTAATAAGGGTGTCTCGTTTCCACGGTTTCCAAAGCTGCCAAATATAGCCCAAAGCCACGGCTGCGCCACAGGATCAGCAAGCGCTCGAGCGTGAGAAGTCCAATCACGGCGACCTCTGTCCGGCTGCTATACTAATCCGAGTGGCTGAGCGGAGGTTCCAAAGCAAGGGGGGACGCAGTTAGATGAACTTTAAGAGGCTGAATGGTAACCGTCTTAACTTCAAATTTCTCAAGCTTAAAGCTTAAGTGTGCCATGTCCGTTTTGAAGAATATCTTTCGTGATAAATTCTTAGTCGGTACCCCATTGTAATAATGGGTAAACTTGCAATGTAGCTTTTCTGTAGGCTTGGTTAAGGCTCGAATATTTGACTCTAAGAGGGAAATAGTGGGACGATGTTCGCAAACATTTGCGGTACGTAAGCCACTTGTCATTCGCAGTGGCTTACGTATTACAGAACCTTTTCCACTTCAACCTTTGTTGACAGCTTGATGGTACTCGAAACTATGGACCTACTCTTCGTAGACCCATGCAAGTAGAAATAGCTTAAAGCTTTTAAGCACTTAAGAGCGTTGCCATTCACAACTATCCGGGCTCTACTTAGTATCTAGCAAAACATCAGCTCAAACCTGGAAGCCTCAAATGATTGTTAATTTGCATCTAAACTTCTCCTTTATCAACTTGTGTCAAAACTTCATCCAACCCTCACTCGAAGTAAAATACGAAGCATATAAGCTACGAGCTGTATTGTGGCGATACCCACTGCGTTACGATTTGAACAGCAAACCGTAAAATCTCTGCTAGAAATGACATACGCAACGGTTCTCCCCCGCCATGCTTACTGCTGACGTAGCTTTCAAGGCTTTGCAAGCAGTCGGTTGATACCGTTTCTAGAATTCCCCTGGTTTGGGAGAACCGTAAAAAGCGCTGCCCGGGAAACCGGCTCCATCGGCCGCCAAGGAGTATCTGTCTTCTGGGATGCACCCCGCCGTACTTCACCAGGAATACGTCCTCTGTAGCTTATTCGACCCGTCACCATGTCGTTTGATAAGGTAGCAAACTGTCCGCATACATGTAAGAGTCTACTGACATGATTCGACAGTCAAAAGAGGCAATTATAACTATCTCTAGACTAATTAGTGATAGCCGAGCCGAGCATCGGCGGGGATAATACACAGCGCGACCTCTCACTGTGCATAGACCCGTTACAGTATCTAACTAAACCATTTTTGGTGGTTGCTTCTCTTGTCTTACATTTTAATTACTAGGTATCCAGAATCATCGCCATGCTCGACATCAGCAAGTTATTTTCCTTGGCCTTTATTTGAAACTTGTTGCTCGGGGTTATGGTTACGAGGCAAGGACTTTTTTCTGGACCTGTCATCCGCTAAAGAGCTTTGGATACTCCCTTATCAGCCAAATATCGCACTGCGTTATGGCCACGGATAAGGCAAGTTCTTCTTGCCACAACGGGCGTATCCCAGTTGATAGAATCTCTCGGGCGGAGAATGACGAGAGGACGCCGCTATTGAGCCATCAGAATAAGACGCTGCCGCCGGCTGAGCAGACCCAACCGGGCAGCAATGATGAGGAGCAAGCAATCGTCGTGGAGGAGGTGAAAGGCTTCAAACTCTGGCTGATCCTCTGTACGTGCTGGATAGGAGTCTTCCTAGGCGCTATCGATTCGACCATCATCGCCACCTTGTCCGCCCCGATCTCCAGCGAGTTCAAATCCTTGAGTTTGTTATCGTGGCTCGCAACGGCGTACCTGATAAGTAATGCTGTGAGTACACGGGAAACAATCAGAGCCCTAGACCACTGAGCACTCCTTAGCTTTGGCCAAGTTCTAACGCTTCTATAGGGTACGTACGAGCCATGATTTGGATGACCGCATTGTTATCTGCATGCTCGTCCGACTATTCTCTCCGTTTCCCAGCTTCCCCGGCTATTACTTAGTGATCACGGCCGGGCAGCTGGTGCTTCGTTTGATAGGATCGATGCTGACTTCCAGCAGCTTGCCAGCCCATCTCCGGACGGTTGACCGACATATTTGGGAGAGGACCGGGCCTTGTATTCAGCAACGTATTTTTCGCCGCGGGCAATCTGATATGTGGGCTCTCACAAGATGAAAATGTCATGATCTTGGGTAGAGTCATTGCGGGAATAGGGGGCGGCGGTCTGATGTCCATCTCCACCTTCGTAGGCACCGACCTCGTCCCGCTCCGGAAGCGGGGTGTCATACAGGGAGTAGGGAATATCTGCTACGGAGCAGGGGCCATGCTCGGCGGAGTCTTCGGAGGCGTTATTAACGACAATTCTTCGTTAGGCTGGCGCTTGGCGTTCCTCGTCCAGGTTCCTCCGGTGCTGGTCTCGGCGGCTCTGGTGGCGTACCTTGTCCGCATCCCCCCGAAGGTGTCTGGCAAGTCGTTTCTGGCTCGCATCGACTTTACGGGTGCCATCTCGCTTATTGTATTCCTCGTGCTGCTGTTGCTGGGACTCAATGCAGGGGGCAACCTCGTGCCCTGGGTCCATCCGCTCCCGCTCACTACCCTGCCGCTGTCCGTCCTGGCGTTGGTCGGCTTTGTGATCCGCGAGTCCCGGGCAAAGCAGCCCGTCATCCCCGTGAGGCTCCTTCTGGACCGAACCGTCTTCGCGGCCTGCATGACGAACCTGCTGTGCTGCATGGTCAACATGGCCATCCTCTTCTATGCCCCCGTCTACCTCCAGACGCGGGGGAGCTCGGCCACCGAGGCCGGCCTTGTCATACTATTTGGGCCGATCGGGATCTCGGTCTGCTCCGTCGGCTCCGGCCTAATCATGAAGAGGACGGGGCGCTACATCGCCCTGGGCATCGCCTCCGTGCTCCTCATGCTGGCATGCGTAGTCATCCTGACGACCCTCGACGAGGGCTCCCCGAAGTGGCTGCTGATGGCCGGCTTCCTGCTCCTGGGCTCGGGCCAGGGTGCAATGCTGACGGTCACGCTGCTCGCGTGCCTCGCGGCCGTGGACCACTCGCAGCAGGCCGTCATCACGAGCGCGACCTATGCGTTCCGGTCCGTCGGTGGCACCGTGGGCATCACGGCTGCTTCGGCCATCTATCAGAACGTGCTGAAACGGCAGCTCTGGGACCGCTTCGGAGCGCTGCCGGGCGCCGCCGAAGAGATTGGGCGCATTCGGGACGACCTCGGCGAGATCGGGCGTCTTCCCGACGGCTGGACGTATGACGGCGTCATGGCCTCCTTCATGCAGGCCTTCCGTGCTGTCTGGTTCCTCATGCTCGCGCTGACGCTCCTCGGCCTCGTCTGCGTTTCCCTGATGAGGCAGCATAAGCTGCACTCGACCCTTGCGCGCAGAGAGAGGGACTAACTGGACCATACGAGTCAACGCGCGGGCACCATCTATTTAAATTTGAGGATGCAAGCCCGGGGGATCTAGAAGCCAGTTTTTGCCGCTCGGATTAGAATGTTAGTACATATTTAGCGATTTCTGAATGAGTTGTTTAAGGGACACCGCAACATCCTAATATGCTTGAAGCCAGTCATCTTCCGAATGGCTGCGGCGCGTCTTGCCCCGTTACTTTGGGTCGAGAAACTAGGCTCCGGTCAAAATAGTCGAGCCAGCCTTATATCAAGTAGCCAAAACATGGAAACCGAATATAAATATTTGGCCGAGAGTAATACTGGCTAGACTACCTAGCGTCATTAGATAGGAGTAATTAGCACCTGCCTCCTACAGCCGCCGATTCGTTAGATGACGAGGCCGCAGTTTCTTGATTATGCGGATTTCCTTGAGCGTTTCTCTGACCGGCGCTGTGGATATCGGCACGCCCCTCCCGACGAGGGTCAGGAACTGGGAGCTGCGCCACGCGGGATGCAGGCCCCCGTTGGGGTCGAGAAGGTTGAGTTGGGTTCATGAGGAATGAGCCAGTAACTTTCGATAGCGAAGGGGTGTCGCTGCCGTATTTGATGTTGGAAATGGATCGCGAATTGCCATTCTATTACGGATAATACACACTTTCGATCATTCGAATTGTTGAAAAGGTTTGGGCAGCGACGGGGGATGCCTATATAGATAGGTAACTAGTCATAGGCAGTTCAACTATTATGGCCGTCGCCTGTCAAGAGGAAGACCCTCCGCCAGGACTTTCGGAATCAACTGGATGTCACGATTATGGCGGATAGGGGTGGGTGGGGAAGAGCGTAGATGCAGTGACTGCCTAGTCTAGGTTCACGGCTGCGGGTTGCATGGAAAACTCAGAATAGGGGTACAGTTCGGTAGGGAATAGGTCAAATGAATGGCAACTCACACGGCTTTCGCCGCATGGATAGCAGGCCATGTTATTGAGAACCGGCCTGGGTTGTGTGGTATCGCGAACGAACTAATATGGTAACTGTAGTTAGACTCACGTCTTGGCCAGCGTAGAGTAGGGAACTTGTGGTTGTATGCTAGTCATTAGTAGCAACGATATCTTGTCAGAGCATATAGAACTATATCTGCTTCGTTGTAACCGTGATCTTGGGTGTGCTTCATGCCAAAAACAGATACAAGTGGATTCTAGCCCTGCTGGCACTGGTTGATGTTCGATAGGAACACGCTCAAAACAGCCACTGCAAGACGCGATGTCAGTAACATGTCAATAGGGCGGTAGACAGCGTGGAATATCCCTAGGTCTTAAAGGGGGCCGCCCAGCTAATTGTTCTGGAGGCAAGGGTCGTGACAAGATATCCACCGCGTACGAAGACAATACACTCACTATAGGCGCTGACGCCGAACAGCATCGGGCCTGTCCGCCTTTCGATCCTCACCATAAGCGCGACGAAGACGAGGCAGAACGCCACGGTGACCCCGAACAGACCACCTGGCGGCAGAGAGCCCAGGTAGAGGATGCCCACGGGCGCCAGGAACAGCGCGCAGCCCATCAGCCCCAGCAAGCCGTTGACGCCCCACTCGAATGCACGGACCCCATACGCCGTATACCCTCCGGAGAGAGGGGGCTGGCCCGCGAGCCACGAGACGAACACTAGACACTTCTTTTTTCCGCGTGGGTTGGTCGCGTTAGCGGAGGAACTCTAGCCAGGAGCGGGCGAGCCGCTTTGTGGTGGCTCACCTGGACACATGAGTTCTCGGAGTACAAGAGGAACTCGAATTTCTGGAACGTCGTGTCAGGGGCCACCGTGATAAAGTCGTGCGCGTACCGGAAGACCTCCAGTAGTTCGTCGCTCAAGCGATGCTTTTTTTTGGCAAGGTTGTAATGCCTTTCGTGAGCTTGTTCCGACACCTTCGGCAGTTGCTGTATTCTCTGGTCGATGAGAACGAAGTCCACTATCACGGTTAGCACGCACCTTATTTGAGCTGTATGGCCATGGTGAGAAAAGGGGGTTGTTTACTATACTCCTTATATAGTTTCTTTGCCTTGGTTATCAGGCCGTCTCTTTCCCAACATCGACGAGAGTATTCACCCGGGTTCGGCGGAGATGTAGTGCCTAGTAGGCCTTCATCGATGTCGACGTCTAGTCCGAAGAGCTCGTCTGACATATCGCCGAGTTCCCTCATGTAGTCAAGCTGAAGCCTAGAGGAGAGCCAGCCGAACTTCCTTAGATGGTTCAAGTTGGGAAAGAACATCTGCTGGGCGGCCATAGAGGCCAACCCTTTCGGAGAGTATTTATCTGAGTTGGTATTAGGCCGGCAGCTCTCTGATGGTTGTGCATCGCTCGGTTCAACTTACGGAAGTCGTCATCCATGTAGAAACTGCCGGGCTTGAAATCTTTGTCCTCTACTCAAGGACATGTAAATACACGTCCATGGCGGAAAGAAACAAGTTGACTTACCTTTGGAAAGGCGTTGGGCCATGCGAGATCGCAGAGTCTCCGGCTTCTGTGGACGAGATGTGCCTGCTGTGAACGAAGTTCGCGATCTGCCGCCATCCGCTGACGGGTCGTTTGTGAGTGGGAGCAGTGGCGCACTGCGCGACGAAGATGCCATTGCAAAGAACACTGCGAAGGAAAGACGAGGTTTCTTGTGCTACCGTTCTAGTGCTTCTGTCATCGTATCGAGCCGACAGGATGAGGCCTTAAGTAGAGCCTGCTCCAGGGGCTGGGTAACCCCCAGAGCGCAGAGCCTCATCGCGGCGCAGGTTCTTGACCGCAACGACAGAGAATCATCTGAGGCAATAGGTGTCCTAGTGCAGCCTGGATGCCCAAAACGGCCCCCGATGAAGCTCTAGAAGGTAACGTTCGACTCGAAGTTGGTGTGCGACGATGACATCTGATGGGATAGACACAAGCCAACGTGAAGTGTTCATGTAGGCTCCGACTGGCGGTCAAGCACCAACGACTACACCAAGTTGTAATATCTTCCGTTGCGCAAATTCTCACAGATGGTCGGGCCGCTGCGGTACGGCCTGGTATCCGGGACGAACCAATGATGGGGGCTGTGGGTGGTCATCCCGCTGAAAGATGGGAGGGGGCCGGCCCGCCTTGGAGACGAACTTGGCAACCAACAATGCTGAGGAGCATCAGGCTGAGGGATGCTTAGCGTCATCTTAAGATTCCGAGAATGGTTAATATTTTCTTTCGTAAGTCGTGTTGTTCTGCAGCTGGACTGTAGCATCTACAAGGCGAAGGTCGTCGTCTACCAACCTCAAATGGTATACGGAAATCAAGCAAGGCGAGGAATCGCTTTTGTAGTGATATACCTTGCGACTGTAGGAGTATATGGGTATACATTTCTCTTATCTAGACTTCTAGCATCGCAGTGTGGGTTTCCGGTATGGCCAGGCAGTAGACTTGACCTGTTCTACCCCTGAGCCCGCGCCATTATCCCCCATGCACCTTTTGAAGCCGACGCCAAGTAAAGACGAAACTGCATCGATGGGAGAGACAGATATCCCAAAGAAACCATCGTACTAATGACAGTTCCCATATTATCGGTCGCTTGTATGGATGCGACCTCACTTAGGGTCTAGGGACTTGTCGCTCGTAAAGGGGCGATTCAGGGGGAAATGTCGTCGCGTCAACCATTTATCGTGTCTCGGAAATAATGACTTGTGAGTCATGAAGAGTCGCCCTTCCTATCTTGAATCGGTCGTTTCTTTCGCTGGCTCGGCAGATGAATTGGCGGTAGGGAGCGCGGGTACGTTCGCTTGCCACCTTTGGCGTGCCATTGACCAGGCGTCCCCTCAACCACAACACCTCAGGAAAGGCAGAAGGCTTCAATATTCTTAGATGCCTACCCAGACGTGACGCTTTGCGAAAAGGTCTCGCATAACGAAGGGAACTTCACACATGCAGAAAAGGGGCTGCTAACCTGGCGCGTGTCTGATGTAGTTAGATTCAGTAATGCAGGCAGCTTCTTCAACAGGTTTATGTTCCTGATTGTCTCATACATCGCGGAAGCGCTCATCGAGATTTGAACACGATTGCTGTCGTCTTACTGCATTACCATAGGGGCGGGTAACGAATGATCGAACAAGAATAGCCTGCGGAGAGGCACAGGAGCGCTCATATCTATGGCCATCGCCAGGTCATAGAATGAGTGACCTCCTGTTTAGTTTCCGGAACGAGTTCACAACTTGGACTCCTCGAGCACTGTTGGCTATATTAGGTTACCAACCTACTACCACAACTGTTACCTATTTCGCGACCACCTGCGCATTCGGGCTTGCACCATCCCCCACCCCTAAATAAAGGATTGGGCATAGTGGAATATTGACGCCTCGATCCACCAGACAGCGCCTTAATAGGAAACTGATTATGATAGGCTGATTTATAATCATGCCTACCTAAGTATGTAATCAGCCAACCCCCGTTTCCAGGTCATTCCCCTTTCCCTTCTATTCTTTTGGTAGACAAAGGAATCTCTGCATCCTGCTATTCCAGACCTGAATCCCACAGTCCAAGATAAGCTTCTGCCTAAGGGTTCGAGATTTTTGACCGTATTGGTACGCTCTCTGCGTGGAAAGGGCCCGACGTGTCGCAAAGATCCTTAAGCCCAAATACCATACCGAACTGAGACGACCGGAAAACTAGCGCACAACTCGATTCCCATGCACCAATTCTAAAAACATACGAGCTGGCCGCACCGAGATGACGAGACGTGATCTGGGTCGTTGCTCCCTTCCTTCTGTGTTGGGCGGGGGGTTCACCTCCTTAACTTCAATTGGGTATCCCGCTAATGACGGTTTACCATGTCAAGTAACTCCCCCCAACTTTTAGGACGAAATGCGCGGCTTCCCTTCTCAACTAGCGTACGTGACGCACATAGCATCTCGCGTCTGCAAGTAAGCGCCGCGGCAGAAGCTGGGCTCCCGATCCGACCCCTAAGTGGGTTGATTGAATCGGCGTTACTTCCTTTTCCCGGCATCAGTCGCGACATTACTTCCATTGAATCTCCCCCACGTGGACCCAAGCGATTCCCCACTTTGGACCGAGGTCCCGTCTTCCCGCAGTTGCCGGCGACATGGTAGACTAGAAACTACAAAACGGCCTCCGGCAGGCAATACGGAGCCGAAATGCCCCGGTGCCTTTTATTTCGACCTCCAAATCGAAATCCGCTGGACCCCGATGAGTTTCCTTCATCGTCACCGCTGAAGAAAAAGGGGGGCATGGCCTCCAGCCACAGTCGCCACAGTCGCCATCGTCATGTGTGGCTGGTGACACCTGCTATGACGCAACATGTTGGACAATTCTCGCTCTTCCTCCAACTCCTTAGGGAGTTGAATGGAGCGTCCCCGGTCATCTGTTGCAGAGAGAAAGACAGTGGCGCCGGCTGTTGTTCCGCGCATTCGAGCCAGATCAAAATAAATGCTGGATATCAGGAACGCTGTCAAGTAGTCTAGTGCGCAGTGCTAGGATTTCCCTATCCAGATCCGATGTGCCGGGGCACCAAGTCGCCGGGGTTTAGCGGAAGGGCCACGGGTTCCTAGAATGTCTGCCATGGAAACACGAAGGGATTGCATTGGGCGACGCGAAGTTTTGTCCTGTTGGAGTCGACATTGTGGTTTCGAACGATAGCCGACCGGAGAGAGCTTAGAGCGAAGGTTCGATCCTTCGTGGAGTTCTTTCCCCAATCTCGGCTGCCCCGTCAACGCCAGCGGTGCAAGATGGGTTGCAGGTAATGGTGCACAGGGAATCTGGAGATCAGTGTGCTCGCCAATTGAGTCAAAGAGCATCTCCCATATCCAATCATCGGCTTGGAACTCGAGGATTTCTTGACTGTCTGCTACCCACACAACTTCGCCAATTCGTTACACCTGGCCAAGCTGTGGGAATTAATATTTCGCCATCCTGCAATAGGTTCGGCGTGGGAATTTGTGAAAATATTTTTCTTTTACCGCAGCTGGCCGGGTGGGCGACCGTATAGGCTCCAGATAAGCGCGCCAGGTCTACTGCACGGGATCTAAGAGCCGCAAGCACGCCCCATTGCGATTTGGAGGCGCATATGTCCCTTACCGGGGAAAGATGTTCGGGGAAGCATATCGCTACAGTCAGACCCTTGTCGATGGGAAATAAAGATACCAAATATTGTCGCGCACCTAAGTATCGGATAATCGCGGTTCCTCTTGAATAGCGTCCGAAGTACCACCCCCGAGCCACGATTCCTGCCCAGCCCCTCTGAAAAGATTCTAGCTCGCTCTCCCTCAACACTTCAGTTTCCTCTCCGGATTCACTGCAGCAAATGTTCGTCATATCCGACGCGTGTTTTCGCACTGGGTTATTATGGTAGTCTAGATGTTTTTCAGCCGCTCTCGTGTACCTCGTGCGCCCAACGGCAACCCCCCCCTGCAGCTGGTTGTCATTTCTCACAATGATTGACTCTCCCCATGCGTGCAGAGGCGTTGAGTGTTGCGTTTCGCCTAAGGGATAGATCTCCTCTCTTAACGCCCTCTAGGAGTATAAAGACGGACCATCCCAGATGGCTCGTTTGATGGAAGTTCTTTTGGTACAAACTTATATCGAGCGCGGATTGCGTCCCGAATGAGCCAGCTCATTGACTACTTACTGTCGTCGTCCTTTCGTACAATAGGACTCTCCGTCCAAGGTACTATCTCATCTTTTATATTGTCCCAAGCTTTCCTGTTCGTCTGAATCTTGCATCTTGATTCCATATATGCGCTCTGTATTTCGTACTTACACGCAGAAGAAGGCAGCCATATCGCGTCTAGGGTATCTTCCAGTCATCCGAACCTGCTCGCTTCAAAGCTATCCGACTACTACTTGCCTTCCACCATTCCCGGCAATCATGTCACCAGCTACAGATAGACAGGAAACGCCAATAAGGCAGGGCAATCGATCTGGCAGCTACTACCTTGGTGGCTCCGGGGAAGGGAAGAAAAAAGCAGCCTCAAGTGCCGGTGGAACCGAGCAACCAGGGAAACTGAACGGCCAGCCGGACCTAGTCTACCCTAATAACAATGCAGACGCTTCTAATCGGGGCTTTGCCCGCCCCCCAAGTCAACAAAAGGCAGGGAAGTTGGGAATGTCCTCCCTTACGGAAGAACGGGGGATAAAGGTGTAGAATAGGGGCTCTCTGGTATTAGGGCAAGCTAGATTATTAGACTGAATTGCTCAAAATCTGCTCTAAGAGTAGCATTCCTTTCAGGTGTTATCATGCCTTAAATGACCTGCTGTGCTATGTATTCTACGCCCAAATCCGCTACATAGAGCAAGCCTGTATACCAATAGGATCGGTGAGGCCTCACTATTAGCTTTCCGAGCGGCGATACTGCCCCCTCCAGTCTGGGAGTTACTCAAAGCCTGGGTTAGAGTTACAGAATGTCCAAACGGCTTCCCTGACGGTTAGGTAATTGCCCAGTCTACCACCTGCACAGTGTGGGAAGGAACCCGAATGGTATTACACCAAGGGAGACCCTGTCCTGCAGACGAGGCATCGCCAGTGGTGCCTGATGAAGATCATCAGCAACCCTGCTGGATGCTGGTACGCGTCGCGATGTCATCTTCACCCTCGTACACCATTTTGATATACCCGGCATTAGACCCCGGCGGGCGAGTACTATAACGGCAAGACAGAGTCGGGAGAGCAGGGAGCATCCTTGAGATTCCGCTCTTCGCAGGGGCTGAAGCCCACATTAGTTTGCAAGACCTCAACAGTTGCAACTGACAGCGGCCCCCAAAATGAGCCGAGACCATCACGATGTCCCCTGTCTTCTGTGACGTGCTGTCGAATACCCTACACGTTTCCGTGGCCTCTCCTGCGACCTTCGACGGCTTACGGGTTCCAGGGGAAACAGGCGGTGTGCTTATTTGTTACCTACGGCTCGGTTAGTAACGACCGACCCGGTCCCAGGGAGACTGTTCTGCACAGGTTGGCATCCGTGCGGATGACAGCAGATGCAATGCAATGCATAAGTAGACAAGAAAAATTCTTACCCGGTTTCGCACGGCCTAGGCATCAGCCTCATCCGGTTACTGATGACGGAGACCTGGTAAAGCTAGTCTCTTTTCTGAAGTGACTTCTTTCGTCTTGCTACGTGCGTGATGAGAAATGTCCGGGATAAGCATATTCGGAGGGTTGGCATGGAAGCTAAAGAATCAGAAGCCGTAGCTAAGCAAGGTGGTTGACAAAATAATTGTCATACTCTAACAATACTTACCTTTATATCCATGGATAACTACGCCATGACTACTTATTCTGAAAAATAAAAACCAGAATACTATTCTTTGGACCTCAGAGATTATGGCAATAATTTTAGTTATTTTTCGCTTGCCTTGTTGATAAAAGAATCGTTATTTGAACCTGGAGTATTTTAAAAGCATGACTCTTTTTTTGTCAACCACCTTGCTAGGGTACATGTATTTAAGATTGCGGTAGAAGTCCTCTAGCCAGTTTACGTATGGCCAAGGGATGCCGAGTTCACGCTACTATCTTTTGACAGGTCTACGCTATGAAGAATGGCAGGGGATCGATGGCATTCCTCAGCTTCCAAGACAAGGGGGGGGGGGGGGCGTTTTGC